>BSBM01000111.1:15912500-16012500 GCA_027924585.1 Larix kaempferi | reverse complement strand
ATCATCTGCCTGAAAAATAAAAAGTGTCTGTTAGGAAAAATGAAACTTGACATAACTATGCAAATTTTCAATACATAAAAGTTATATATTCGGAAACGTAATTCAATTTCCTACATTTCATCTTTTTTACTCAATGCAATATATTTTGCGTAAGTATCTCAAAAAATCCAAGTAAGTTGAGGGATGCTTGAGTTTTTAGTTTTCTATTGCATCTAACGCGCCAAAAGTGACCCTCATTAGCTTGCACTGACCCTAGGGTTACCCTGCCTAGTCAGTAATAGTAGTTTCTTTCAATATCCCTCGGAACTAAAATGAGGTGTGATGCTTTCCCCTCCCTTAGAATTCCTCTCAGCTAAGGGAAGTATTGATTTTTGTATTCCTATGTTCAACTTAAGGAGTTTTAACCCTCCTTTCAGGATGCTATTTTTTGAATACCTTTCAAATTTGATGACATTTTCCTTAGGGAACTCAAAACCTACCCAAGGTACCATGAGATCAAAGTTTGATCCAGGGATGTTACAGGATCTTACTAAGGATGTTGATATTTATCTGTCTAAGGATATTTCTACTCAGTATTCTTTCTTTGGTAGGATAAGAACTTCAGACTCTGGTTTGGCTATTGTTACTTGTTTAGAAGGGTAGACCATGTCTAATGATGGCAATGTTTTAGATAGTCCTATTTTTTCTATTGTTGGAAGGTACCAAGCTCATTCTCCTAGCGCTCCATTATTTGAGTAGATACAATCTACTCCTAGGGAGTCTAGATAATTATTTAGGCCCCATAGTTATACTCTTGCGAAGAAGGGGTCTATTTAGAAGAGGGGTATAGTACAGGCCTTTGCTCAAATTCCTTGTAGAATTTGAGGTAGAAAATATTTGATGGCTTCATCTTGCGAATAGGTTGTTCATGATGTTAGGACAGGGAAGAATAAATATATTAAAGGGACTCTTAGAGTGATTCATCCCTGTATTAAGGTTAATCAATGCTCTTAATGTCCCTAAATTGCAGAGGGTTAGGGATTCCTTGGTGTGAAAGCCTAATGAATACAAGAGGAGGGAAAGGGCTTGGGTGATCGGTAAAATTAAAAACATATTGCATATGTGGTGCAACAAATTGTTGACATGTGGTGGTAGACTAGTCTTATTGAAATCAATACTTGAGGCTATTCATGTATATTGGATCTCATTGGCCTATGTTCCTACTAGCACTTTTTAGTAGATCATGAAATTATGTTACAAATTTTTATTGAAGGGAACCTCTAAGGATAAGTATTTTTCATGGGTAGCTTGGAGAAAGATTGATTTGACAAACGAAGTTGGTGGATGGGGACTAAAACATCCAAATTGTTTTGATAAATCCCTTGTAGCAAAGGGAACTTGGATAATTCTAAAAGGGGAAGGGATTTGGGTCAAAGTGATTTATCAAAATTATATTTACCCTATTTCCCTTAAAGAATGGGTGAGGAAAAATGATAAATCTTCCAGGAATGCATCTGTTATGTGGATAGTTATTGTCTCTGCTTTTAGTGTGATTGGGGGCTGGCTTGTTTGGAAGGTGGATGATGTTAGAAAACTGCAAATTGGATCATATCCATGGATAGGTTACTTTTCTATATACACGCTCTCTTCAAGGTCAAGGAAATTTTTCTTTTTTTATTGATGATGTACTATATTCTAATCCTTTTAATCAAGTCTATCTCGGAGTAAAGTATCTGGCCTTTGATGGTGTAGAAATAATAGCATAGAAGAGTTACATAAAAAAATCTACAGGACTACCACATCCATCTAGTGGAACAGAAAGATGACATTCCTAGCTAGGCGTACAGAGTCATCAGAGAGGAAGAAGACATTCCTAAGATTCCATGGTGTATTTTAGTGTCAATCAGATAGGAAGAAGACATTCCTGAGATTCCATGGTGGATTTAAATGATCGCGAAGATAAATAAAGTGATTTTAGTGATTCTTATGATAAATAAAGTGATTTTAGTGATTCTTATGGTTGGTTTTACATAATAAAGTGCCTATTTGGGAGGATTTGGAGAGACGTTTTTGGATTTGGTCAGGTTGACGCAAAAGAAAGAACAATAATGAAATCTTAAAGAATTTGTTCATTCACTACCCTTATGCGAAGAGAATTTGGGATTTTGTCTCAACAGTGAAAAATGTTCAATTTGTATCGTATGGTTTGACTATTGAGGATGCTTTTCTTGCATGGAAGAACAATGAGATTTTTATGTTAAATTTTGAGCATTAATTCACAATACTATTGGATCTTTACTGAGAGAATAACATATACAGTATATCAATGCATAACAATCACAATAAGCATCACAAGCATCACAAGAATCAAAAGCATGAGAGACAAGAGACACAGAGTTTCCATGGGGAAAACCCTAAGGTGAAAAACCCCACAACTTCCTCAGAGATAGAGAGAGAAATGGCTCAACCAAAGTACAACCAAAATACACTTGAGATAGTCTCCTAGAGCAGATGATCCTCCTCCTCGCTAGTGCGCCACTTTCTGAGAGAGAGAAGTGTGTCTTTTCAAATGATCCAAATAGAGATCTCCTGATATCTATTTATACTTAACCTATTTGCCCAGTGACCTTATGGGGCCGACTTGTCTAGCTAGGTACATCCACAATATAATATATATTTTAAGGCTGACCCACACATGGTGGTCTAATAACCCATCGGCAAGTACACACACTTGTGACACTTGTCAATCCACATGATGACACTTCCTTATAGAGGAATAACACATCTCTTATAAGGGTACAATAAATATATATGAAATACATTCTGAAGTTACATATACATCAACACTCCCTCTTAACTAGGAAGGTATTTCTTGACATAGTTTTGCTAGACAAATCTTCTTCTCGGGATCATTGTCATCGATGCATCGTCATTATCATCGTCACTACTGCTACTATCTCAACCAATCTCTGACTCTACTCGTCATAGGAAGTTCTACAGAGCCAGTCCTTTTTCATACTGGATGTAGGCCCACTACTTGCAGGTCTTCATCATCTGTGTGAACAGTTTGATAGAGGTGGCCTCTTAGGACTATTTTTATGTGCGAATGCAATACCGAAAAGAGTATCCCAGGAACATTTATGTTCCTAAGCATGACCGGAAAGATCTCCCAGGACTGATTACATGCATCTCCTCCACAATACCTTTAAAGAGCATCCCAGGAACATTTATGTGTCGCAGCACGACCGGCAAGATCTCTAAAGAGCATCCTAGGAACATTTATGTGTCGCAGCACGACCGGCAAGATCTCTAAAGAGCATCCCAGGACTTATTACGAGCACACAGCTCAACCTCTCAGATCTCTAGGACTGATTACATGTGGATAGACAAAACCTTTAAAGAGAATCCCAGGAACATTTATGTGCCACAGCATGACCGGCAAGATCTCTAAAGAGAATCCCAAGACTAATTACAAGCACACAGCTCAACCTCTCGGATCTCCAGGACTAATTACATGTCTCTATAGTAATACCTCATCCTAGGACTGATTATGAGCACATGACCGGCAAGATCTCCCAAGACTGATTACATGCTATTTGCACAACCTGCCACATATCATCTCTGACCTCCAAGTATCAACCTGATACTCATTATCCAACGGATCATTATCACACGAGGCATCATCCTGATGCCCATGATCATACTGATCATCATCACTATACCATCCTGGTACATATCATCTGGATCAACATCTTGAAGCTCATCATCATGATCATCCTAATCATACAATGCATCCACCTGATGCATACCAAGTATCTACCTGATACATATCATCATACATGATCCACCTGATCATACAGTGTATTCACTTGATACAAATACAAATACATGATCCACCTAATCATACCTGATACATATCAACATACATTATCTACCTGATCATACAATGTATCCACCTGATACATATACAGATACATGGTCCAAGCATCCAACATGATGCATATACAAAATACATACAAATGATCCAACTGATCATATCCATCATCCAACATGATACATACATACATAAATGATCTAACTGATCATATCCATCATCAACACGATGCGTACATACATACAAATATAAATGATCCAACTGATCATATCCAGCATCAACATGATGCGTACATACATACAAATATAAATGATCCAACTGATCATATCCAGCATCAACACGATGCGTACATACATACAAATATAAATGATCCAACTGATCATATACAGCATCCAACATGATGCATATACAGAGCAGTAACTGGACCATCGTCCTGATACTCATCATCCAACGCTTACATCTACAGCCATGTGAAGGATCCTACTTCCAACATGCTTGGAATGGCTTCAGCAAATGTTTCCATCACTTCTTCCTTGAAGTGTCGTCGATCTGAAGAACACCAAGCCTCTCCCTGAAGTACTTGAACTTCACCTTGGCTAGTGGCTTCGTTAGCACATCTGCAATCTGCTCATCTGTCGCAGCATATAGGAGCTTCACGGCTCCTCTCTGCACCATATACCTGATATAGTGATATTTGATCTCTATGTGTTTCGACCTGTCATGAAACACTGGGTTCTCAGACAGCTTCACACAACTCTGGTTATCGCAGAACATACCAGTAGCATCCAATGGGAGATCAAATAACTTAGACAGTAGCTTCCATAGCCATACTACCTCAGAACTAGCTGAACAGGCTGCAACATACTCTACCTCAGTTGTACTCAGTGCTATGAAGGATTGCTTCCTGCTGAACCAAAAGATCACACTTGATCCCATACTGAAGCAGCACCCAGATGTGCTCTTCCTATCTACAGCACTACCAACCCAATCTGAATCAACATAACCCTGCAGGTTAAACTTTTGATTCACTTCATACTTGAGCCCATAATCCACTATACCCTTCAGGTACCTCAGAACATGCTTTACAGCAACTAGGTGAACACTCCTCGGATCCGTCAAGAACTGGATCAATGTGTTCACAGCAAAGCAAATATCTAGTCTTGTGTTCATCAGTTACATCAAGGACCCAATCATTTGACGATACATAGAGACATCAACCGGCTCAGATGAAGCATCACATAGAAGCTTTAGATTCGATTCCATGGGTGTGGCCATGGCCTTGCAATCTATCATCCCAAATCTCTTCAGGATATCTACTGTGTACTTCCCTTGACCAAGGAAGATCCCACTTAAATTTTGCCACACCTCCATTCCTAGGAAATAATGCATCATTCCCAAATCTTTCATATCGAACTCAGCAGCAAGCTTCCTCTTAGTATCTGCAATCAATCTGTCATCTCCTATTACAAATAAGTCACCCACGTACAAAAGTAGAATCATAGGATTCCCTTCCTCAACCTTGTAGTAAAGGTTGGAATCCGCTTTACTCTTGGTAAATTCCAAGCTAGATAGGAAACTGTCCATCCTACCATACCAAGTTCTGGGGGCTTGCTTCAAGCCATACAAGGCTTTCTTCAATCTGCACACATATGACTCCCTGTTCTGTATTTCAAAGCCAAGTGGCTGCTCCACATATACTTCCTCTTCAACTACACCATTCAAGAAAGCCGTCTTGACATCCATCTAGTGTATTTTCTATTTCATTGCTGCAGCCAGGGAAAGTACTGTTCTGATGGAAGTATACCTGGCTACAAGTGCAAAAGTTTCTTCATAATTTATTCCCTCTTTCTGAGAGAAGCCACGAGCTACGAATCTTGCTTTGGATTTCTCTACACTTCCATCTACAGCATGTTTGATTTTGTAGATCCATTTAGAAGTCACAACCGACTTCTCTTTAGGTCTTGGGACAACATCCCAAACATCATTCTTCATTATTGATTGGTATTCCTCAACCATGGAATCCTTCCATTCTTTCTTTTCCGCTGCTTCTTCATAACTGGAAGGTTCTTTGTTCATAATGTCACAAAGTAAAGCAACATAGCTAGTATGTGATCTGGTTCTCTTCTTTGCTCTGTGTTCTTCTTTTGGAATGCCAAATCTTTCTGCATCTTGAATGAGCTCTCTAGACCATGCAGGTTTCCTCTTGTGAGAGTTATCCTCACGGGGTGGATCTATAGGTTCTTGTGGATCTTCAAACTCACGAACAACTTCTGGAATTGCTTCTGTCATGGTAGTGTCTTGAAATCTAGTTTCCTTAGGTTCTTCATAAACTTCGATAGGTGCCTTCCTTGATTTGATGAATGCTGAGTTTTCATCAAATGTTACATCCCTGCTGACATAAATCTTCTTGAACCCTGGAAAGTATATTCTGTAAGCCTTCGAGCTTTCACTGTAACCCACAAAGATACCCTTCTTTCCTGAAGGATCTAGTTTGGTCCTCTTTTCCTTTGGGACATGAGTGTATACTGGACAACCAAATATTCTGAGATGGTTGACTCCAGGTTTCTTACCAGAAAAGACCTCTTCTGGTGTCTTGTTATCCAATATCTTGTGGGGTGTTCTGTTCTGCACATATACAATTGTTCTAGCTGCTTCTGCCCATAGATGCATAGGTAGATCCTGGTCATGCAGCATTTCCCTTGCTGCTTCCATGATTGTTCTGTTCTTCCTTTCTGCAACTCCATTCTGTTGAGGATTATAAGGAGCAATCAACTCCCTCTTAATCCATGAATCACTACAAAGCTTCTTAAAGTCACTTGAGGTGAATTATCCACCATTGTCGGATCTAAATGTTTTGATCTTCTTGTCAGTTTGATTCTCCATCAAGGTTTTGAATTCTTTGAACTTATCAAACACCTCATCTTTGTTCTTCAAGAAGTATACCCAGGTCTTCCTGGAGAAGTCATCAATAAATGAGACATAGTAAACATACCCACTTAGAGAACTGGATGACGTAGGACCACATACATCTGAGTGGATGATTTCCAGGATATCTTGTGCCTTGCTTTCATAGCTTGGGAAAGCCTTCTTAATATTCTTACCTTTTGCACATCCTTTGCAAACACCTTCATGTTTGGTCTTGATTTCAAGAAGACCCTCTACAGTCTTGCTTGCAATTGGAAGTGCCCTATAATGCATATGAGCAAGTCTTCTATGCCAAAGTTCACTTGGCTCCATGGATTCATGCACCATGGCATGTTCAGGTTGTCCTTTTAATTTATACAAACCTCCCTCTTGCTGTCCAATCACAACTGCATCATCTATGGTCTTTCCCTTTGGCCACATTAGGACTTGGCCATCCACAAATGCAACCCTCATACCTTTTGTATGCAATGCAGAGAGGGAGAGTAAGTTCTTCTTGAGCCCAGGTACATAAAGGACTTCTTTCATCTTCAAAGATTTTCCAGAATCTAGGTTGTAAGAGGCTTCACCACTTGCTTTGATTGGGTATTGATAATCATCTCCAAGTTTTACCTTATGAGGTGATTCATGTTCAGATAGGTTTACAAAAGATTCCTTAAACTCAGTCATGTGTTTGGAAGCCCCACTGTCAATTAACTAGTCATTACAACCATGATAGATAGTACCTGTGAGAGCAGAGATTAGAACATACTCTTCTTCACTTGATGAGTCATCATTACTATCATCACTTTCTGCCCTAGCCTTCTTCTTTGGAGGTTCATCATCTTCGGCAGCATGAGCATGGTACCTTCTTTTGTTACCCTTCTTCTTCTTGCTGGAGTTGTTGTTGTTGTGTTTGTCCCTTTTGTTCTTGGGACATTCTGAAGCAAAGTGACCCTTCTCATTACAAGTGAAACACCTTAGATCTTTCTTGTCGTTGTGAAAATGATGAGAAGATTTCTTCTTGTGATGGGATCCCTCCCTCTTGAACTTGCCCTTCTTAGTGCGAGGTGTGAGAGCTTGATCTTAATTTCCCATCTTCTCTTCTCTTGCCACAAGCCTTGCTTCTTCTTGAGAACATTCCTCCCATAATCTACTGAAGGAGATTAACTTCTTTCTGGCACAGATCCCCTGGATAAAAGAGTCCCATGAACTAGGTAGGCCATTCAAAGTGGTCATAACAATTTCACCATTCTCCACCATTTCATCTATAGCTTCAAGTTGTTCCTTGATTTGAGAGACCTTGGAGAAATAGGATTGAATGGTTTCTCCATTTGACATCTTGACCCTTTTCAATTGATTCCACAGGGTCATCTTCCGATTTATGTTCTTTCCTTCAAATAGCTTGGTGAAAGAGACAAACATAACCTTGGGTGTCTTTAGAGAAGACACATGGGGTATGAGATGGTCTTTCATAGAATCAGCAATGATTCTCTTTGCCTTGACCAAGTTCTTCTTATGCAATACCTTAGCATCTTCATCCTATGGGATAGGGATGTCTTCTTTTATATATGAGTCCAACTCATTCTCTTCCAGGATTAACCCAATCCTATACTTCCGAGCTCGGAAGTTATCAGCTCCTTCAAGCTTATCCTCAAGCTTGGTGTGGTGAGATATCTTAAAGATTACTTCAAATGGAAATAGAAAATATTTAGGTCTTACCACTTGAAATGCTGAAAACTGGATCTAGTCCCGGATTAGGGTTTGTCGGAAAAAACCCTAAAAATTCACAAATGTGAATTTTAAATTTCTGAAAGGATAGAAAGATGCGCCTTGATGAGCTGATCAGCCTGGTGTATTCAGAATTTGAGATCAACAAAGCTTTACCCTTCAGATTTGCCTTTTTGTCGTCCCAAGTTCACTAGGGTGAGCCCTGAATTAGGGTTTGAGTTTCCCGGATATCTACCCAGCCAAAAATCTCGATCCAAAGCTCTGAAATTCGATTTTTGCAAGGAGCTTCCAGCTATGTCTTCAGATTTTAGAAATTCTTTTTTTTGTGCAAACCCTAATTTTTAGGGACAAATCTGAAAATGCTCAGAATTGAATTCTGATTGGACAAATAGATTCTCCTTGATGAGTAGAGTCAATCTACTATACTGCTTTCCCAAAAACTGTGGAGAGAAACCCAATAAACAAGAAACTCAAGTTTCTGTCACTGCAAAATGTTTTCTTCTCAAGTTAGCTCTGATACCATGTTAAATTTTGAGCATTAATTCACAATACTATTGGATCTTTACTGAGAGAATAAAATATACAGTGTATCAATGCATAACAATCACAATAAGCATGACAAGCATCACAAGAATCAAAAGCATGAGAGACAAGAGACACAGAGTTTCCGTGGGGAAAACCCTAAGGTGAAAAACCCCACAACTTCCTCATAGATAGAGAGAGAAATGGCTCAACCAAAGAACAACCAAAATACACTTGAGATAGTCTCCTAGAGCAGATGATCCTCCTACTCACTAGTGCGCCACTTTCTGAGAGAGAGAAGTGTGTCTTTTCAAATGATCCAAATAGAGATCTCCTGATCTCTATTTATACTTAACCTGTTTGCCCAGTGACCTTATGGGGCCTACTTGTCTAGCTAGGTATATCCACAATATAATATATATTTTAGGGTCGACTTCACACATGGCGGTATAATAACCCATCAGCAAGTACACACACTTGCGACACTTGTCAATCCACATGACAACACTTCCTTATAGAGGAATAACACATCTCTTATAAGGGTAGAATAAATATATATGAAATACATTCCGAAGTTACATATACATCAACATTTTAAAGATTTTATGGCTCTTCCATTTATTCTAATTTGGAGCTATTGGTTGGCAAGAAATGGAAATAAATAGGGTCATTTTCAATGACATTTATTTAGCTCCATAATTACATGCTTCAAAATGTTTGGCCATCTTTAGTTTATTTTTGGAAGAAGGGTGTTCGCTAAAAAAATAGAAGAGTGTAGTAGAAGAATAAGTTCTTTGCAAGTTTGGGTTTGAGCACAAATAACAAAGTTGAATTGATGGCTTTAATATTAACCTTGCAGCTGGATCTATTCAAAAGAATTAAAAATATACAAGTTTTTGGAAATGCTAAGCTTGTGTTAAATTGGATGCAGTTTAAAAGGCGTCCCAAGAACATCTTTCTATAAAGAGAGGAACTCCAAAGCAAATTTGCTTTCCAAGCATGGTTTATAGGAGGTGGAAGGTATGTGGTACCAATGGAAGCAAAACAATGAAAACTTGATGGAAGTGTATATATATCCTTATGACCTTTTCTCTTGCTCAAAGAGTCTGAACAATGTGTTCCTCTAAACAATGTATTTTATTGAAAAAAAAATAAAAAAAATATTAATTAAATATTATTCTTAAAAATGGGATGCATGTGAGATCTCATATATGAAGCATTAAGACAAGCACTCACTCAATCTAGCATAATTAAGACATAAGCACTCACTCAATTTAGCGTGAAGACTTGTGTAGTTTACATAGCTTATTATCAACCATATTTATTTCTAAAGTAAAATTCAAAACACAAACATTTTAAAAAGACAAAGCTTAATAGAAAATGTATTACAATAACAAGAAAAAGGACTAAATTTTACCATGAAATTATCATGATATTGACAAGGTCCCAACATAATTTCACTTACAAACAAACTATTTTTAGACAATCACAATAAATTATCTCTAAACGATCACAATAAATTATGAAATGCTACCAGTCGAATATATCTCTATATTGCAAAGAGCCCAAATTTAGGGAGATAAATCCCTAACTTCCTGTCTCTCAAACTTTCACATCAGAACGACGTAAGTTTTGTCTCTGGTGGCGAAACAAAACATGTATGGAAGAATTGATCCACGGTGGTGTACTTATAATCTGGATAGAGATCAGAAGCCTCCAACTCTCCATATCCCAACTCGAAGTTGGTTTGATCTCCTTTAACGAAAATGTTGTGCAGAATTGAGATGCAAATGCTATCCATATGAGGCAAACCTACAACAAATATATGACAATTTTCTTTATAACCTAAAATTTGGGCCTTTCATAAGAAAAATCTAAGGGATTTTGTCATCTTACTCTGAGAGAGCCCAACCATCTCTGCCTCTGACAGAAAAACTCTCAAAAGAGTTCTTCCAGTTTTCTTCTCCCACAATGAGACGAGTTCGCTCTCGCTGATTGTGTTGCCTGGAGGTTTGTAATCACAAGCTTATTCATTGTTCTGGGATCGTTCGCCACCATGATAGTGAAAGCCGCAATGTCATCTTCTAAATCCATAACAGTTGCACCATATAAAAAAAAACGTTGGTTTTAATTTGTCTGTTACCTGATGTTAGTGCCTCATATAATTGAAGGACCATACTTTGACATGCGTGTTCAAGGTATAGTTTGGTGTCAAAAAGGGTAAATTATACCCTTTATATTGCATCCTCTTTGCATGTTGCCTTAACACTAATGGTTGAAAGTTAGTATTTGTCGTTAAATGAAAATTGCATGGACATACCTTTAGTGAGACCATCGCCATCGATGACAACTTCCTCTAGCTATGGTTTTTCACGGGGATGAAGGAAATAATCAATAAAGTAAGCCATAAAAGAATTTGCAGAAATGAAGGAGTATGGAATGATCGACTCTTCAATTGCCCTCCGAATTTTCTTTTTAGTGTCACAAACTCTATGAAACTAAGGGAGAGCGGCATCTACTCGGTCAACCTCGTTGCCAAATTTTGAGGGTATAAATCTCTGCTTCCATAAATAAAAGGACGACCCAAAACACAAGAATCAATATAGCTGTAAAATAATTGCAGAGGGTGACATTATTCAAATAATATAAAGTGGTGTATCTACCTTGATATTGCCAGTGTGAGTCTGCCCCCCATAGATAATATTTCAACCTAAACCCTAAAATTCTCCGTAAGCCGACCTTGAACCCTAAAATTCTCCGTTAGCCGACCTTGAACTTGTCTCCAATTTTCTTAGCACTATTTATCAGATCTTTAGCTCTTCATTCAAAACTCGGCAATTTGTCCTGATGATGGATCCTGTTTTGGATTCGAAACGTCGATTTTTAAATATGGATACTGTGGGTTCCTACCACAGAAGTCTTGCTACAGACCTTGGGGTGTACTGGTTTACACTTTGTAAAGTCCCAAGATCTATTCTATGCCTCATACGTCGAACGTTGTTTAACTTCCTCTGGTCCGGCTGCGGAAGTCAGGAGAAATACCATCTTATAAATTGGTCTAGGCTGGCTCGCCCGTGGAATTTGGGTGGATGGAATATAAAGAACTTGGACCCTTTTGTTAAGGCTCTGCATGCGAAGAGTCTGTGGCATGCTCTTTTTGACAATTCTGTTTGGGGCCGTATCATTAGAGCTAAGTATATGAAGAACACCTCTGTTGAGAGTTGGCTGAGAAAGAATCGGCTTGTCACTGTGGGGGTGTCCAATATTTGGAACGGGTTGATTGGATCTTTAAATGTTATTTCACAATGGATTTCTTGGATACCTGGCAATGGTCGCGACATCAAGTTGGGACTTGATCCGATCTTGGGAGGTCCTTCTGAGCATACACTCTCGTTGGAATTAAGGACTCACCTCAGATCTAAAGGATATTACACTCTGGCACATGCAGTGGGGCGGTTCATGGGGGGACGGTCTTTTTGGATATCGGCTACACAGCTGGGTTTATCTGGTACTTTGGGATTGGAATGGGAGGCATATATCAGGCCTTTTTATTTTTCTAACATACATTTAACTGATGAGGCTGACAGATTGTCTTGGTCGTGGGATGTGGCATGTGGTAAGGTTTCTGCAAAATTGGCTTATGAAGCATTGTTTGCGACTCTTGTGAGGTTATCAGCTGGTGGGAAAAATATATCTGGAAGCTGGTCATTCCTCTCAAGCTTAAGTGTTTTTGCTGGCTTGCATTATCAAATCGGATCCTCACTTGGGATAACTTATGCCGGCGTGGGTTCTCTGGTCCGGGATGGTGTCCGCTCTGCTGCAGGTTGGAGGAGACGGTGGATCACCTGTTTTCGACTTGTACTTTCATTATGGATTTGTGGGAGCAGGTTGCTATTAGATCTAGCGTACAGTTCAGATGGGGTGAGCATTCTTTTTTCGATTGTCTGGAGGCTTGGAATCGCCTTCACAGTGGATGTGTTGAACTTCCTTTCTTTATGATCTGGGAGGTTTGGAGAGCTCGCAATGCTTGCATTTTTGAAAACCTGAAACCTCACAGTGCCACTTTATGCTATAAGGTCATTGCTGCTCATAAGGAATACATTTCAATTTTTGGTGGGGGTGTTGGCACGAAGACACGGATGTTGAAAAACCGTTTGGATCCCCCTATCTTGGTATTTCCTTGTGGTTTTTTCGACGGGGCCGCTGTTCGCTTGAATGGCTCTGGGGGTGCCGGTGCAACAATTCACATTTCCAATACAACCACTGTTCATTATTGGCTTAATCTGGGGAATGGTTCAAATACTCGAAGTGAGATTCGCGCCCTTTGGCTCTTACTGTTTTGTGCTCGACAAAGGAAGATTTCTTCCCTTGTAATTTATGGCGACTCACAGGCTAGTATCTCTTGGGCTATTGGCGCTTCTTCCCTGAATGTTCTCCTGCTCAAACATTGGTTGGAAGCGGCTCGAAAGCTCATTCTTGAATTTGAGCACATTCACTTTGAACATATCTTCAGAGAGGTGAACCTGGAGGCGGATATGCTCTCTAAGAGGGCTCTCAACTCCCGGCCTGGGGTCATCATGTGGCAGGACTGGTGGGATGATTTGCTATTTTCACATGGTTCCCATTTGTTACATTGGACATGAGGCTATTTGTCTTTTTTGCTTATACTTTTTTGTCTTTCCTTATGGGTTTTATGCGGCATGTTACTTATATGACTTGTAGTTTATATGTGCAGATTCTTGATTTTGCTGCGTCCAATTACTTGTTGGGCAGAGCTATATACTCTTATATTTTTGCGGCCTTATATCACCTTCTTGTAGATGCTCTTTCTGCTAGAGTGACTTTGATATTGGATATGTGGTTATTTATATTTTGGACTTTTTAGGAGACACATATACTTTTGATGATGTGGCTTTGGTATTTCTAGTATATTTCTGGACACATAGTTGTTTGCCTTATGGGCATTGGTAGTGTTTGTTGACAGTTTTAGACCGCCTTCATGTTTCATTTTGATGATGTAACCGGTTTGTTCCGGGGATTACTTCTGGCAGATCTGTTTGTTTTGGCTTTGGACTGACAGTTGGACATATTTTACTATTTCGCATATTAATAGTAAGTTATATTTTTCTGTGAAAAAAAAAATAATTATGATCTTTATCATGATCATATTTAAAAATATATAACCTTTGCCTAGGAAGAAGGTTACGAGGATATATGAAACAAGTGAATATATAAGTATAAATATTTATATCCTTTTTAGTTTTTTTTTTTTCACATGCAGTTAAACCGGCGCCTAATGGTGGGTGAGGACACCGAATCGGACGGGGTCTCGGGGTCGATCCTGGGTGGAGACGGTCACAGCCGACCGCCCCAGCCACCCGGCCATAACGACGGCCCCGAAGGATGCCTTCCCGCATATAACGAAACAAAGGAGATCGGAACACATACATACACGTTTTATTATGGATATAAAATATAATATAATTCCTTATAGGAGCTGAACCATGCAAATAAGTATTTATACATGTTATATAGTGCACATAGGGGGAGGATCGCAGCCTTTTAATCCTTCATTAAGGATAGTCGGCTGTGATTAAATGGATTAACATATTTTTAGCTGAGCACATCCATCTAAAGGCGCAGATTGAGAGTGGGTTCACCGGTAATCCAAAAATCTATTGTTAATTAAATTAGGTTACTATTTTTTTTTGTTAATCAAACTTTGTTGCCACATGGTGGGCAAGAGAAACCAATAAGTAATTTAAATTAGGTTACCATTTTTTTTGCTAACCAAACTTTGTTGCTACATGGTGGGCAAGAGAAACCAATCCGTGGCAGATTAATGAAATGGTGTGGAGTGTGTTGTGCTCTGTGATGAATGGCCACGAGATTCGACCCGATAATCATAAAGCCAAAGCCAGTGCATCTGCAGGAATTGCTGGAAGAAGAAAAACAAGAAATTCTGGAATGCTGTTGTTCTTACTTTACCGGTTACTTATCAAGAAATTAGGTTAATAAATTCATGATCAATCTTAACCTAGATTGTGTCAATGAAGAACAATTGCATGATTTTTCCCGCGTTATGGTGGCTATGGCCATGATTTCTGCAAATTTTTTCGAATCGATTCCAAACACGAGATGGATTCGGTGGGTCTGTAGATCTGAGAAAATTCCAAGCAGAAGCACCTACTATGGTAATTTGGGGGTGGCATTAAATGACATCCTGGCAAATACCGCCAGCAATGGATATTCATATTATTACAGGACCAACCATGGAGAAAACGGAGCACCCACTGCCTACGCTGCAGGAATTTGTAGTAACGGTCTCTCCCCAGGTGAATGCCATTATTGTCTCCAAATAATTACTAATGGCATCTGGAAGTCTCCAAATATACTTTTTACTTTATTTAATTTAAGATTTCACCAATTTGTAGTTAGCAATTTGATCGAGTTCTTTTGATCAATTGTCACGAATGAGATGCTACTGAACAACATTAAATCTTGAACATAAATGTGACATCTCCATGAATATGTTAGTGTTATTTTGAGAAAAAATATAACTTTGCCCCTCTAGCCATTAACCAAATCATATGTAACATCCCCATATATAAGCGGATTAGTATTGGTGAGTTTTTCAGAAATTTAGCAATTTCTACTTTAACACATAGAATTATTTAAAAGATTCTTACAAACTTAGTCCCTTATGTCAAAGGTCAACAGATTCCATAAATTCTCTTATCGCCATTTTAACTTTAACATGTCTAGTTCTTCGTGAATTACTTACTCCATTGTTTAAAATAACCTTGCATATCGAAATAAACTTTTAAAGATAGACACATCTAATTGGTAACAATATAATCATAATCCTAAGCGAAGCATTATATCAACAACCAATCTTGTATAGGAGTCGTATACATCAAAGAAATCCTAAACATTTTTAAGGACAGAAACAAATACTCATACATAAGACACATTGAGAAACACCTATAGGAATCATAAGAGACAAAATATAACGTGGTTCACCCGTACACGGGCTAGTCCACAAAGGTGTGTGTGCATCTTTTATTATTCTTTAAAGGAAAACAGGGATTACAATCCAGCAACATTGTTGGCGATAAATCTCCTTCTAAAACTCGAAGCCTTCCATCACAATGCTGCAATATATAAACTCCCTAAAAAGTTTATGTGTAACATTATAAACTTTTAAGTAACTTATTAACAATAGACCTTTATCTAAACAAACCGGAAAAACTACACACCAGTTTTCAGTCCCTACACTTTCTTCTATTTCAAGAAAACATAAATCAGACGAGACAAACAGGGATCAACCTGCGGCTTCTTTCCTTAGGAACAAACGTTGCAGGGATCTACGCTTCAAAATCTATCACAAAACAAAATACATCATACAATAAACCTGCTATACAGAAGTCTGTGCTAGTATGTATAATTTACGGAGGTCTGCATGGTTAGCCCTGTCACGGCATCAAGACATATTAATGGAGTTTCCTCCCTGTCATGTTCAACCCTACAAAATAGAGTATAGAGTAGGTCGAATCTCTCCAGGAGATCGCCTTGATTCATCCATCAAACACGACACCATTCAATTAATCAATTTTAAAATAAGCCATATATAAATATATACATGCACCTAAAAAAAGGTGAAACTAAATTTCGATAATACCGATCCTCAAGATCGATGTCTTACTGAAGATACCAAAACTACAATTCTTTCAACATATAGATCGGTTAACCTTTTCCTTCAGGCATGGGCAAAAGGGATAAACACGACTTCACCAACGCACAGAACCTGAGGGAAGGAGATTTTTCGATTTTTAAGATAAACAAAACTTATCTTTTTCTCCAGCCATAAGCAAGGGAACACGATCCGATTCACCAATAAAAATCCTGAAGCAAGGACAGAGATCTTTTGCTGTTTATTTAACGTACTTCAAAATCTATACAAGAAGGGTAACATGCCTTCAATATCCAAACAGATCTGGAAAAAAAAGAGATTTCCGAACTAACAGCAGACTTTATTTTTTTTAAACAAATGTGACTCAACGATTCAAATCATAAATTGCAGTGAATACTGAGTAATGAAACAAATAAAAATTTATGACAATGTTCCGCCAGGGATTGAATGGGCGTCAACGAATTTCACAGCAGTATATATATGAATATTCCTCATTGGGTTTGGATTAACATTACCCGTCAAAACATAGGACGATTTTCCAGCAACTTTCTCTACCAACTTATCAGAATGTGAAGGCTGTGCGACCCAGGTTCCATGAGTACTCTCTGATCATGGTCTACGCAGTCCCGGTACTCCATTCTGAAACTCTAGTAAGAAATCTTCAACTTCCGCCCAGATCGCTACCCTTGCACCGGTAATATGAAGCCTGCCGGCAATCTAACTCCCCGAATGACTTACCACGCATTCCCCTAACAATGTTCCAGGGATCTTCATTCCCTCTTCGCTGCGTGCTTTCCCCCAGCGAGCTACTCCCCTCCAGATGGCAATAACTCCTGAATTTATGCATAGTCGGAGTTCACCCACCACTTTCTTCCTCTTGCGTCTCCTCTTAAGCATACAAGTGTCACTCCTCTTCGATAATTTTCCTCCCACCAATACTTTCTTTAATACTTACTCCACGTGATGGAGACGAACTCACAAGGTTATCTCCTTGATTTGCTCCTCCACCTTCTCGACTATCCCCATACACGAGTTTGGTTTCTTTTTTAAATGTAATGGTGTTTCCCCAAGAGTTGACAACTGTCAGCTGGACTAACTGTAATGCTTCTACGAAGAGTTAGTGGATGTTTAATATAAGATTCAGGTACTCTTTCTTTCTTCCACTACTAAAATAAACTCTAGTTTTAATAAATGGAAGAGACCACCTTTTTGGATCTTAGTAGCACCATTCTCAACATGTGTCGCCCAATATCCAACGTTTTGCACATCTACAAATATTCCCCAAATCTTTTAAATGGCGGATCGCCTCACTTCAACAAAGAAGAAAACAAAGCCCTAACTTCATGGGAGTAGTGGCGTTAAGGTCGAGATGTGGAGCTGATGCCTTCCCGAGGAAATCAAGCAAGAATAGGTGTTCTCTTAATAAAGGTATAAGTGAACAAATTTTACTTTTCTAACTCTTTCAAAGCTTTCTTAGGTTTTTTTTTTTTGAAAATCTTTATAATCAAAGCCTATCTCACACACCTATACCTAGTATGTTATATGTTACAAAATGTACAGATATATGCTATACATATTGTCAAAATAAAGAATTCTTTGAATTTAGTATAAACAAATTAATTTTGCGATACTTTTTCAACCATATTATATCATAGTAAATAGAAATCTAAAAATAAAATGTTATACTTCCTCCTCTCTTAGGAGTGTATATAATTTTATCTTTAATAAATATAGTTTAAAAATAAATAAAGATACTTCATACAAAACTCCACTTTCTCTCCTTATATATATATATATATATATATATATATATATATGGGAATATATAGGTATAACTACTTGATACATATATATATATTTATACTTTCATCTTTATTTGTAATATACATTTATCAAACTAATAGGGAAAGAAGGAGGGATATCACATCCTCCTCCCCTTAACATAACACCGTCCTCGGTGTTCATAAATTTTACCTTCTTCAGACTTTCATGAATTTTCCATAAGTCGCCATTAGTCATAACTGCATTTCCGACTACAAAACCGAGATTAAAAGAAAAATTGTTTAGCAACAACTTTATCATCAAACTCCATAATAAAATTCAAAAACATAAATCATGAGTTCTTTATTGCACATATCACTTGCAATATATGGAGTAAATCTAGCGCTCCATGATTCTATACTGTTGACTAAATCAACAAACAACATTCACTTGATCCAGGAAATTCTTGCCTAACACCTTAGTGCTCACGCAGCAATCCTTTCTCTCATGTCTTGCCTAACACCTTAGTGCTCACGCAGCAAACATTTCTCTCATGTTTTTCCTGACACCTTAGTGCTCACGCAGCAAACATTTCATTCATGTCTTTCCTAACACCTTAGTGCTCACGCAACAAACATTTCTTTCATGCATACTAAGCAGCGTCCTGCCTCCCACATATACATTTCATTATAGCTTGCTTAGGTCTTACAGCCAACCGATTCTCCAAGAATCCTAGTGGTTGTTCAATCCCTGATTTTAGGGAGTATTTCAATGCCATTTCAACACTCTTTACACAATTCCCCTCAAGCTTTCTCGCTTGAGTCCCGGAATTTATTTTCCCCAAGCCGCTTGCTTGGGTCTAGAAAATTCACTTTCAATTTAATCACTTTATTTCGTCATATACATTCTGTACCCATACGATTACTCTGACCAATCTAGGTCGAGTTCTTTATTCAATAATAATTAAATTTTTTTTAAAAGAATAAGTCACAATTGTGATGTGAATTCTTCACCACCTTATTTGACCATTAATAGCATTTATGCTCTTAACTTTTCACAAGCTCCACATAAATTCGACCATCTGCCCAATTTCAATTGTTAGTATCACCTTAATAAAAAGAATCGAATTATTGTAAGAAGATCTCTTCCTAAAATAGAAAATCATCTTTCTTACCACAATATTTATACGTGATCATATAAGATATCCTTTCCTACTACACATATGCTAGCTTATAGGTTACATAATGCTTTGAACATGATATAACATTCTTCCTAGGATGATTCATGGACACTATGAATGTTAGGTTTTACCATTTCCCACACAATTCCTATTTTAATTATACAACATTTCTTTGTATACACTATCATATAGGAAATAACCAAATGTCAAAACATACTTGCGTACCTTATAAGGATAACCATGTGCATTTATAATGGCGGCCGCATGTCTCCTTATCATAAGATCCTCATATGTCAAGGAACCAATTTATTGGTACCATCCCATATTAGTATTGCACTAAATATGAATCTGTATATCCCATTTTACCTGTTGCTAGTTGTAAGGCAGTGAGGTGTAGGAATAAACTTGTTTGACAACACATTCAGAGTGTCAGTTGTATAAAGGTAATTAAATCATAAGAACAATTATACCTATAACATGTGTCCAAACGTCAATTTTTTTTTTTTTTTTTACATGTTTCATAAAAATGTATACATCGTTTACTATTTAAAGATTTCTTCTGATCTAACATGGAAATTCCATTCAATGGTTCCTTAAATCATAATAATATAAAACAATCATTCCTAGCAGCAGCATAAAGACGTCAGAAATTTATAGCTTCCTACTAACCTGTATTACCCTTTCATGTTATTTTTATATTTCCAGTACTCTCATTCCTACCACAAAACACACTCTTTTGACAAAACTTGATTTTCATCTACACAATCATTACGTGAACAACAACAAAATAATATCTTAACAAAACAGATAATTTGTACATGGATAGCAAGTCATCATAATTCTTGGTCATATAATAATCTAACTTTTATAACCATCCCTCTTCGTTTCCTAACATCTATCTTAGGAATTACTGGAATATAAAGATGTACTCATGCATTTTCATCATAAGCATCCTTGTAACTATTAATATGCACGTGGATATATAGATGCATAACCTATAATTCCTGGTTGATACTTTAAGAACAAACTCTTAACATCAACATAATGATGCTTCCTTCATTACCAAAAGTGTGAAATACATCAGTTCCAGTTTCCTACATTAGAATCATGTTAATGGTCATACATCTTGATGCTTTAATATAGCTTTTTCACATCTGAATATCCTTTCTCCTATTTTCACATATTGTCTTCTTGCTCGAAACATGCATGTATAAAAACATTCTCCTTTGCGTAGTAATGATTTACTTAAATGGAAGAATGGGAAGATCATCACTCAATAAAAATTTTGCAATTTTGATAACTTAACTAATTACCCATGCGTACTTTCGATCACGTTCAAATCATGTTCTTCGTCAATATAACTACATATATATATAGTCTCCAACTATCTAGAGGATTATTAGTTTAAAAAAAATAATAGTAGGGCGTAAGTCTATTTACCCACTTTCCTACTAACACCATTTAGTTTACGTATTTATAACGCTTTTTATCCTTTTGTTGAACTAACCAGCAATGGTACAAGCATGCCCTAAAGCCACACAATTAGTGTTGTAATCATTTATCCTATACTTTTATCTACAAAAATGAAATTGATTACCGATAGACTCGTGACAATGTTTCTTTTTGACATAGTAACTAGGAATACTCATTTGTGGAAGTAATCTATACTGAAAAGTATGTAAGTTCACTCTCAAGGTAGTAGATGCTTAGACTACAATCTTGCTTCCTTTGTCATTCAATTGACCAAGCCAAATTTAACCTTCTAAAATTTGTCAACCAACAAATTTCAACAAATGTATCTTCATATAAGAAGAGGTGTATCTTTTCCGCATTTTCCTATCGGCGTGATATGGTTTAATTATTTTCACAAGAAAACCACACATTTCCATACCCTAGTTATGACACTGCTTATCTACCCAATTCTTGTTACTCTATTTACTTAATCATACAACACAGTGGATGATCAACATTGTTGAAATCAATAAAATTTCCGTTTTTGGTATGTAATCTAACACAACATACTATACGAAGATGAAAGTACGACTCATATACTTACAGTTTAATCGGACGAGTCTTGGTTGGAAATAACTTACTTCGTCACGAGGTTTTCATATTTCTTGAAGAACTCGACGATTAACTCCGATAGTATAATCTTGTCCATTTGTTCCATGCATCCAAAACAACAATTGGTTTGTTAGTATTTGAAACCCTTAAGCTATTTTATCTTATGTTTTACCAATGTTAACCATAGACACTTCCATTATAACTCTTCAGCAAAATGAAACGTACTTACTCGTAATTCCAAGATGTTTCGTCGCTTACTTCTTGGAGATTCTTTGGAATGGAATTTTACCCTTTTTTTTTATATGATGCAGCTTCCTTCCTAGTTCGACGAACTTGTATTCGTTTTTCCCCGATTGAGCCCAATAAGCCCGAGTGTTTGCAACTGAAGCTCTGATACCATATGTGACATCTTTATGAATATGTTAGTGTTATTTTGAGAAAAAATATAACTTTGCTCCTCTAGCCATTAACCAAATCAAATGTAACATCCCCATATATAAGCGGATTTGTATTGGTGAGTTTTTCAGAAATTTAGCAATTTCTACTTTAACACATAGAATTATTTAAAACATTCTTACAAACTTAGTCCCTTATGTCAAAGGTCAACAGATTCCATAAATTCTCTTATCGCCATTTTAACTTTAACATGTCTAGTTCTTCGTGAATTACTTACTCCATTGTTTAAAATAACCTTGCATATCGAAATAAACTTTTAAAGATAGACACATCTAATTGGTAACAATATAATCATAATCCTAAGCGAAGCATTATATCAACAACCAATCTTGTATAGGAGTCGTATACATCAAAGAAATCCTAAACATTTTTAAGGACAGAAACAAATACTCATACATAAGACACATTGAGAAACACCTATAGGAATCATAAGAGACAAAATATAACGTGGTTCACCCGTACACGGGATAGTCCACAAAGGTGTGTGTGCATCTTTTATTATTCTTTAAAGGAAAACAGGGATTACAATCCAGCAACATTGTTGGCGATAAATCTCCTTCTAAAACTCGAAGCCTTCCATCACAAGGCTGCAATATATAAACTCCCTTAAAAGTTTATGTGTAACATTATAAACTTTTAAGTAACTTATTAACAACAGACCTTCGTCTAAACAAACCGGAAAAACTACACACCAGTTTTCAGTCCCTACACTTTCTTCTATTTCAAGAAAACATAAATCAGACGAGACAAACAGGGATCAACCTGCGGCTTCTTTCCTTAGGAACAAACGTTGCAGGGATCTACGCTTCACAATCTATCACAAAACAAAATACATCATACAATAAACCTGCTATACAGAAGTCTGTGCTAGTATGTATAATTTACGGAGGTCTGCAGGGTTAGCCCTGTCACGACATCAAGACATATTAATGGAGTTTCCTCCCTATCATGTTCAACCCTACAAAATAGAGTATAGAGTAGGTCAAATCTCTTCAGGAGATCGCCTTGAGTCATCCATCAAACACGACACCATTCAATTAATCAATTTTAAAATAAGCCATATATAAATATATACATGCAGCTAAAAAGAAGGTGAAACTAAATTTCGATAATACCGATCCTCAAGATCGATGTCTTACTGAAGATACCAAAACTACAATTCTTTCAACATATAGATCGGTTAACCTTTTCCTTCAGGCATGGGCAGAAGGGATAAACACGACTTCACCAACGCACAGACCCTGAGGGAAGGAGATTTTTCGATTTTTAAGATAAACAGAACTTATCTTTTTCTTCAGCCATAAGCAAGGGAACACGATCCGATTCACCAATAAAAATCCTGAAGCAAGGACAGAGATCTTTTGCTGTTTATTTAACGTACTCCAAAATCTATACAAGAAAGGTAACATGCCTTCAATATCCAAACAGATCTGGAAAAAAAAAGAGATTTCCGAACTAACAGCAGACTTTATTTTTTTTAAACAAATGTGACTCAACGATTCAAATCATAAATTGCAGTGAATACTGAGTAATGAAACAAAGAACCACAAATACATATCTATACCTTCAACCTCCACCGCGATCTCATGTTTTCGATCTAATTCGATTAAGCACTCAAATCGAAATTACAGAGAATTCTGAATAATGAAACAATGGACTGCGAATACCTATCTATGTTTTCAACCTCCACAGAGATCTCACGCTGTCATCACAGCATGCATATAATAAAGAATACTAAAAAATCAAACAAGTAAGGGCTGGCATTTGATCATAGTCGCCTTCCTCATACCCTCACGCAAAAGCAAAAGATAGAGAATTACATCGCAATAACAAAACAAACTGAGTTGAAATAAGTAGAAAGCGAATATTCAACAAATAACAATACCTAAAACCCCAATCCTCAGATCACTGAGATCTTTATTTCTATCTTACTGCAGCTGTAGCGATTGCTTCTATAAGGAGCATTACTCACACGCTAGTGTTCCCCTTCCTTTCTACCTGCGTCCCTCATGGCTGCGACCCTTAAATCAACCTAACGCATGGGATCAAGCCCAGCTCAATCAACATCAAATCAACATATATGAATATAAAACAAGGATCGGATCTTATATATATACAATCTAATCGCACAGGGATCGGCTCTATATCGGCGCTCCTGCTCTCATCAACTCATAAATCATAGAGCTGGAACTAAAATTTGTTAAAGATTGGATATCTGCTAAATAAAAATTTATGACAATGTTCCGCCAGGGATTGAATGGGCGTCAACGAATTTCACAGCAGTATATATATGAATATTCCTCATTGGGTTTGGATTAACATTACCCGTCAAAACATAGGATGATTTTCCAGCAACTTTCTCTACCAACTTATCAGAATGTGAAGGCTGTGCGACCCAGGTTCCATGAGTACTCTCTGATCACGGTCTACGCAGTCTCGGTACTCCATTCTGAAACTCCAGTAAGAAATCTTCAACTTCCGCCCAGATCGCTACCCTTGCACCGGTAATATGAAGCCTGCCGGCAATCTAACTCCCCGAATGACTTACCACGCATTCCCCTAACAATGTTCCAGGGATCTTCATTCCCTCTTCACTGCGTGCTTTCCCCCAGCGAGCTACTCCCCTCCAGATGGCAATAACTCCTGAATTTATGCATAGTCGGAGTTCACCCACCACTTTCTTCCTCTTGCGTCTCCTCTTAAGCATACAAGTGTCACTCCTCTTCGATAATTTTCCTCCCACCAATACTTTCTTTAATACTTACTCCACGTGATGGAGACGAACTCACAAGGATATCTCCTTGATTTGCTCCTCCACCTTCTCGACTATCCCCATACACGAGTTCGGTTTCTTTTTGAAATGTAATGGTGTTTCCCCAAGAGTTGACAACTGTCAGCTGGACTAACTGTAATGCTTCTACGAAGAGTTAGTGGATGTTTAATATAAGATTCAGGTACTCTTTCTTTCTTCCACTACTAAATAAACTCTAGTTTTAATAAATGGAAGAGACCACCTTTTTGGATCTTAGTAGCACCATTCTCAACATGTGTCGCCCAATATCCAACGTTTTGCACATCTACAAATATTCCCCAAATCTTTTAAATGGCGGATCGCCTCACTTCAGCAAAGAAGGAAACAAAGCCCTAACTTCATGGGAGTAGTGGCGTTAAGGTTGAGATGTGGAGCTGATGCCTTCTCGAGGAAATCAAGCAAGAATAGGTGTTATCTTAATAAAGGTATAAGTGACCAAATTTTACTTTTCTAACTCTTTCAAAGCTTTCTTAGGTTTTTTTTTTTGAAAATCTTTATAATCAAAGCCTATCTCACACACCTATACCTCGTATGTTATATGTTACAAAATGTACACATATATGCTCTACATATTCTCAAAATAAAGAATTCTTTGAATTTAGTATAAACAAATTAATTTTGCGATACTTTTTCAACCATATTATATCATAGTAAATAGAAATCTAAAAATAAAATGTTATACTTCCTCCTCTCTTAGGAGTGTATATAATTTTATCTTTAATAAATATAGTTTAAAACTAAATAAAGATACTTCATACAAAACTCCACTTTCTCTCCTTATATATATATATATATATATATATATATGGGAATATATAGGTATAACTATGTGATATCCCTCTCTTTTTGTATCCTATTATTTTGTTTAAAAAAAAAAATGTAAGTAGAAATGTGTAAACGGCCCGGGTGAGGAGCTCGAGGCTAAGGCCCCACCGGTGGACCGTAAAACTAGTGTTATGTTCATAAGTGTTCGGGATGACACATCTAAAAGAAGACATCTAAGATTCACTAATAAATAATGATGGTGGGTTATCCTAGTGCTACAAGCACTGGAACAATAGTAAAATGACTTGACTAGTGCCTTAGGTGCATTAACTTCGACGACTTACCTATAAGCATAAAGCTACACTTCTGAGAGTAAAGCTAAGTACTATCACTAGGTATTATTAATAACATAAACTTCGATAAGAATGTCGAGAAAAAAGTACCCTTATTTATGAAGCTAAGTTCTCCTTATATATATATATATATATAAATAAATAAACACCTTAACAATTTAAAGATGGGAAGAAGATATTTAACATCAGGCAAATATAATCTTGTTCAAAGAGATATTATTTGTAAATACAATATACCTATAAAAGGGGTTTTTGTGTCCATATAAAAAGAGTTAATGCAAACAAATAACCGAAATATATTATATATGGTGAGAAAAATGAAGGATAATTGAGAATACATACATATATAATAAAAGTATTATATATATATATATATATTGGAAGAGATTTAATGCTTACCTTACTCGACACTAAGAGTAATAAGATCGCACCACTATCTCCTGAAAACACTCAGCGTTAAAACTTAACCACTCCATTTCCCACGACCTGTTGGTTATTTAGACAAACGCCGTGAAGATAGGGTTACTCTCGTAGATTTCGCAGTATGAGGAAGTGAAAGTTATTTCCTTCTGGGAACGTATTCTTCATGTTTTCCGCCACGTGTTTCCATACTTGAGCCAAGTGTGTGTGTGTTGGTGGACAGGTGTTATCTTACCTTCCCCTTCATAGGAAGAGAGAAACGGGATCGAAGGGGGCGGATGGTGGGAGACTGTGTATCGGCGTAATTTCTTCCTGAGGGGTATAATGTTATGGAGGGCGATTGTGAAGGTTTGGGAGGGCGGAAGAGAACTGGAAATTGTGGGAAAGAAAGGCGTGATGAATGTCTGTAGGAGGGAGATTCATGGGAGGGAAAGCAACCTCCAGAAAACTCTGCGAAGGGAAAGGTTAGACTGGATTTCACTTCGAGAAATGTAAGTGCCATCCCCTTGTTGATTCCTTATGAGGGTTTTACTTCTATAGTTGTTTACAATAGATTAAGGGGCGTTATCGCTGTGTTGTTTTACCCCCTTCTCTTGGCGATAGCATGTATGTAAAAATAGTCGGTGATCTCAGAACCTTTCCTTTAAAAATGGCTTAGTTTTGAAAACATGTATCCTGCGAATCGGTTGACAGAAGTTTTTTTTTTAAAATCTGCATAGCTTATAGTTATCTAAGCAATGTTTGTATAGGATTTAGTTTTCCATTATTTCGCATCCTCGAATCGTAATCCCCGTGTTTTGAATGCCTGATGCATTTAGACCTTAAATATCATCTCGGCCTTAGGGTTGAGGGATCTGTATGTGTCTCCGTAGATGGTTCTAGGGTGATCATCTAGTAGTGAAAACGTTGTCGAGTTCTTCTGTTGTACAGTTTTTATATGTCTATTCTGGTAACTAGAAAAGAACTCTTCCAGGTATTTTATTTAATTATAATACAGCGAATAGATAATGATCTTGCTGGACGAAAGCTGAAATGTATGATCCCTGCGTGTTCTTTGTTGGCTGTAATGAAGTCAAAACATATGACTGCTGTATTTTTGTTAATTATTTGGCTGAACTGTAATTGAAATTATGAGTTCAGTTTGCCTCATTAAGCTGGATTAAAATCGTTGGGTTTTCTTATAGATGAGGGATTGTATCCTGATTGATTCCTTTTGATATAGAATGTTATACTGATGAATGGAGAAGCAATCTTTATGATTTTTATGTTATAAAGATTATTGCCGATCCCGATTTTTGGAGAGCGATCCCTGTCAAAAACGCAATGATCCGCCTTTTACATTCCCTTCTGGTTTAAAATCACAGGGTTTTGCTTGTATAAGATGGATTGTATCCTAGATGATTCTTTTCGTATTGATAGCTTGATCCGGTGAACAGTCCCGCTTTGTATTATCGTAATAACCTTGCAGTTCATTTCAGTTACCTGAAATCACAAGGATTGGTATTGTCGCATATGTTACATCCGTATAGGCTCATATTATTACAGGACATATAATTGAATCCCTATAGATTTAGGATAATGGCAGACTGAGATCTTGTATCTCATTCGTGCTAGTATTTGGAGTATTAAGCTTTAATATTATGTTATAAGGTGAATCTCGGTAGAATGGTCATCGAAATATCTGATTGTTGTTTTCCTGTAGATTTAGGGTAATGGAGGAGCCATTCCTTATCGATGCTTGTTTTTTTTTTAATGCAGTGTCGAGTGTTATTTTGCTTG
Source organism: Larix kaempferi (assembly GCA_027924585.1). Classification (NCBI taxonomy): domain Eukaryota; kingdom Viridiplantae; phylum Streptophyta; class Pinopsida; order Pinales; family Pinaceae; genus Larix; species Larix kaempferi. Next base: position 15,984,210 of record BSBM01000111.1, on the reverse strand, counting down.
GAAATACTTTTGGAATCATTGGGCTTTTATCGAAAAAGTTTTCTTGTGTTATGGTATTCTGTCTGGCTGAGAATGAAGGTGTACTGAATTTGTAGTTGCTAGAAGTGTGTTGTTTTTAGATAAGCTTACTACCTGGCCGATTTGTGCCTTGTTGTAGGAAATCTGGAAAACGATCCCTGTTACCAGAGCGAATCTCTGTTTTAATGTTTTAATGTTTGTTTTATCTAAAGTAAGAAATAATGGTTCATATCCCGACGCCTTTGTATTATGTTATCGAAAGATGCTAGATCCCCGATACTCTATGTCTATGGATGAGTACAAATCTCAGATGGTGATACTATCTGTGTGAAGTTTTTCTTTTGTATTCGTGTTACTCCTGTCGTGATGGGCGTAAAGCCAAATATTTGGTTGATAGCAAAAATATTTTATCATTGCCTCCTATTTTTGTGAAATTAAGTTGTATATATATACATATATGAACAGTTAGTTCGCAGATCTGGAATTTCGGTGGGTGCAACGATTGAGGGTCCAATCCTTGGTTTCGGCATCCCGTAAAACAATTTTTTCTCTGCTTGGTAATTGATACTATTATAATTTTGGAGTGCAGAGGAAGTGCTCTGAACTGGTGTAAGTGTGTTCGCCGACAAAGCTAATGAAAAATACTCTCCTTGAGATAAGCTGTAAGAGCAACAATGACGTTGCCAGGATGTAACCCTTTGATAAATATTATAAGACACAACAATTAATTGGTGGACGTAGCCCAAAAGATTTGGGTGAACCACATGTATATAGGACTTTGTCTTTTGTGCATTGTGTGTGATTATAATGGAATTCGTTGAATTATGATTATATGCCTTTATCAAGAAGTGTTTGGACAAATAGAATTGATGATTAACTATGTCATGCATGTGTTAGTTTTGTTCACGTCATCGTGTGATGTTGGCATAGATGTATTCAAGTTTTGAGCTAAATGTTTTTCTGATGGACTAATATAAAAGTTGGAAGACCCTTGCATAGGAAATTATGGTTTGCTAGTTTGGTAGTTATGATAAAGATGGAACTTGCATGATTATGTAAGGCATTTGTTTTTCTTTTATTAATAGTTCTTATCAAACAAGCATTAAGGGCCTTTGGTTCTCATATTCCATATAAAGGTCATTATGGAGAACCCTTATGTTAACAAAGTATGTTTGGAAATTCCACTAACTTCCGGGGATATTACATATGGTATCAGAGCCCAGGTTGCAAACACTCGGGCTTAGTTGGGCTCAATTGAGGAAATAATATAAGCTGGTCAAGGGAACTCTATCGATAAGACGCAAACAAAGGATTTATGTTCCAAAGAATCAACAAGAGGTAATTGACAAGATGTCTTTTTCGCAAGTAAGTATGCTCCACTTGTTGAAGCATTCTAAAGGAAAAGCATTGTCGTTATGTGAGCATTTATATGTTTCCTTACGAAGTTGAATGATCTTCTATTAATAAATACTAGAGGATGAATATCTCCTCATGCTGTACAATTAGTTTCATTACAAGATAAGAAAGTATTCTTTAAAAATGATTAAAATAGTTGGACTATGTTCCTATCTTTATCTTGGTGATCTTGTTAAATATTTTCATATACATTGATCATAATGATAGCAATGAGAATCATAGGGGCATTTTCATGTTCAAAAGTTTATAAGGGTTGTATAAACATAATTAGGATTATTTACCTAATGAAATATGTACACTCATATCTGGTCGATTGATGCCATTGGTAGGGCTTTAGTACATATATGAGTCAAGTCATAGACATTCATCATGGGTACTTGATTGCTTCAATTATATTTTATGAAGATTAGAAAAGTTCTAGGCTTGGAATTGTGACTATAAAAATGAAGACAGAATAATAAACATATTGAATCATAAGGATTGAATGGATGATGGTTAAGTCATATAAAGATATGTATATATATAGATTGAAGTTGAAGCACTCCGAAAGGTTTATATAGTATGTGAATTATGAAAGAGTGTAAGGTACAATTAGGTCATTATAAAAAGGATTGGAAAATTGTCGTGAATTACCTAGTTATTGATTTCACGCACTTATGTTGGGATGATTGTATTAAGTATGTACACAAGATTGTGGGGTGGAGGTGATCCTTATCATGTTAGAAAAATACATAAATTGTACTAAGGGAGTAAGTCCTAAAATTCTCTATGTAGGCTATCTGTTATGTAGAAAGAAAATTTTCGTTTTTGTTAACGATCTCGGAGTTGGAATAATAGACGTCTTACAGTGGAGGATTGATCGAAAGACGAATAGAAGAATTGAAAAAATGTTATTGAGGGAGTTATACTGAGCTTAGCCCTTGATAAGTAGAAGGTAGGGAAGATGTTTGTACATTATATTGGATGTTATAGGCGATGGTTCCAATATAGAATGTTAGTTATGTGTTCTTACTTCTATGCTTTATTTTACGTACGAAACAGATGAGATGGTAGTTAAGATGGTTAATATTGAATACGCAATAGATCTTCAAAGTTATTGCAAGTGATGATCTCACATCCAAGAAGAATACTATACAAACAATAGATGGTTAGAAGAGTTGTATAAATGATTAGTACAGGGTCATCCTCAGGGTAGAAGGTTGATAGGTAGAGGAATTAATTTTATTTTGTTAAATAGACGTTCCACTGTGTGAAATTTTCTATGACTAGGAAATTGTTGTAATTATTATCTCTTTGGGGCATGGGATTGTATAGAATAAGGAAGTATAAATCTGTGACACAGGAACACGCTCGTACCCTTGCTTGTAGTTTTAGAAGGGATGATGGTTATAATAGAAGTATACATGTGTATTCTAAGTAGTCAATAAGATGCATATGATGATTTGTTGTCACATACAATTATATGTGGTGTCAAAATGATTATTTTGGTTAAGAGATAAAATTTTAGTTAATCATGTTGTTCACATAATGAATGCATAGATGTAATTAATGGTGAGTATGTGTTGTTGTATGAATAAAAGTATTGGAAAACTAGAACAGCCACGGAATGGTAATACATGACACTTTAATTTTCTGATGTCTTTATAATGACTGTGTTATATCCGCATTAGGAGTTAAGGAAAACCTTTAATATCATGGAATCTCCATGATAGATCAGAAGTAATATTTAATAGTAATTGATGTATAAGTTTTTATGAAACAAGTCAAGGTGATGATTGACATATGTTTTATGCATGATTGCTCTTATGATTTAATTACTTTTTTTTCTTTCCTTTTTTCTTCGACTAACACATTTAATGTTGTGGTCGAGCGGGATGTTATATTCCCACACATCACTACAACAGTCAAGAGGTAAAAATGGGATATATAGATTCTTGTAATATTTAGTGTAATACTAATATGTGATGATACAGGTAAACTGGTACCTTGACATATGAGGATGTTATAATAAGAAGCTATGCGGTCACCCTTACAAAAGTATATGGTTATCATTATAAGGTATGCAAGTATGTTTTAGAAAATTGGTTATTTCTATGTGATGTTGGTATATACAAAAGAAGTTGTATAACTAAAATAGGAAGTGTGTTTGAAATGGTGAAGGATAACATTCGAGGTTAAGAAATCATAAGGTCCACAGGTCATCATAGGAAGAATATTATTTCATGTTCAAGGAATTATGTAATCCTATTAAGTAAGTTAGTTATGCTTGGAAGGAGAAAACGTTTACTTCAGATGAACAAGTATGGATATTGTAGTATGAAGAATGAATGATTTTCTTATTTACAAATATTTGATTTTGTTATATAAAGTGCTACTAACAATTGAATTTGGCAGATGGACAAAAATCGGTGGAACTTGTTGAAGGACAAAAGCTTAATATATTATGCATGGTACAAGGGTGAGGATGAAAGATCCATATTGCAGCTATTATTATTGTTAATTATTGTTGAATAAAGAACTAGACCAAATTGGTCAGAGAAATTGTATGGTTATAAAATGTAATATGACGAAATAATTGATGAATTTGAATGAGATCATCCTAGACTCAAGCGAGGAGGCTTGAGGGGAATAGATTCCTGGACTCAAGCGAGAAGGCTTGAGGGGAATTATGTAAAAGTGCGTGAAGGGCACTGAAACACTCCCTAGAGATTAGGGAGTTGACAGCCGCTAGGTTTCTCGAAGGAATCGGCGAGCTGTAAAGACCTAGGAAAACTGTAAGAGAATGCATATGCGGGAGGCAGGACGCTGCTTAGTATGCATGAGAGAAAGTATTGCTGCGTGAGCACTATGGTGTTAGGCAAGAAATCTGTGAAATAATTGTTGTGTGAGCACTGGAGTGTTAGGCAAGAATTTCGAAAGGATTGTTGTGTGAGCACTCGGGTGTTAGACAAGAAATTTCTGGATCAAGTGAATGGTTTGTTGTGATTAAGTTGATAGTCTACATTCCTGGATCACTTGAATTATGTGTGCTTGTGATAATAAAAGCACAAACAATGATTAAAATATATTCCATAGACTGCAAATGTTATGTTACAATAAATGACTCAGTATTTATGAATATGAGTTTGAAATTGATGATAAGTTTTACGGTTTCTTTGAATTCCGGTTTTTAAAAAAAAAAAAAAAAATGCAGGGTGATTGATAGTGACTTGCGAGAAATTCATGAAAGACCAAAGAAGGTAAAAATAGAAATGATGAAGCAAGCAGAAAGGTGACTCAAGAAGAGAGGACGAACTGTTAGAATATATCAACACCGAGGACGGTGTTATTTTTAAAGGGGAGGAGGATGTGATATCCCTCTCTTTTTGTATCCTATTATTTTGTTAAAAAAAAAAAATGTAAGTAGAAATGTGTAAACGGCCCGGGTGAGGAGCTCGAGGCTAAGGCCCCACCAGTGGACCGTAAAACTAGTGTTATGTTCATAAGTGTTCAGGATGACACATCTAAAAGAAGACATCTAAGATTCACTAATAAATAATGATGGTGGGTTGTCCTAGTGCTACAAGCACTGGAACAATAGTAAAATGACTTGACTAATGCCTTAGGTGCATTAACTTCAACGACTTACCTATAAGCATAAAGCTACACTTCTGAGAGTAAAGCTAAGTATTATCGGTAGGTATTATTAATAACATAAACTTCGATAAGAATGTCGAGAAAAAAGTATCCTTATTTATGAAGCTAAGTTCTCCTTATATATATATATATATAAATAAATAAATACCTTGACAATTTAAAGATGGGAAGAAGATATTTAACATCAGGCAAATATAATCTTGTTCAAAGAGATATTATTTGTAAATACAATATACCTATAAAAGGGGTTTTTGTGTCCATATAAAAAGAGTTAATGCAAACAAATAACCGAAATATATTATATATGGTGAGAAAAAGGAAGGAGAATTGAGAATACATACATATATAATAAAAGTATTATATATATATATATATTGGAAGAGATTTAATGCTTACCTTACTCGACACTAAGAGTAATAAGATCGCACCACTATCTCCTCAAAACACTCAGCGTTAAAACTTAACCACTCCATTTCCCACGACCTGTTGGTTATTTAGACAAACGCCGTGAAGATAGGGTTACTCTCGTAGATTTCGCAGTATGAGGAAGTGAAAGTTATCTCCTTCTGGGAACGTATTCTTCAGGTTTTCCGCCACGTATTTCCATACTTGAGCCAAGTGTGTGTGTGTTGGTGGACAGGTGTTATCTTACCTTCCCCTTCATAGGAAGAGAGAAACGGGATCGAAGGGGGCGGATGGTGGGAGACTGTGTATCGGCGTAATTTCTTCCTGAGGGGTATAGTGTTATGGAGGGCGATCGTGAAGGTTTGGGACGGCGGAAGAGAATTGGAAATTTTGGAAAAGAAAGGCATGATGAATGTCTGTAGGAGGGAGATTCATGGGAGGGAAAGCGACCTCCAGCAAACTCTGCGAAGGGAAAGGTTAGACTGGATTTCACTTCGATAAATGTAAGTGCCATCCCCTTGTTGTTTCCTTATGAGGGTTTTACTTCTATAGTTGTTTACAATAGATTAAGGGGCGTTATCGCTGTGTTGTTTTACCCCTTGCTCTTGGCGATAGCATGTATGTAAAACTAGTCGGTGATCTCAGAACCTTTCCTTTAAAAATGGCTTAGTTTTGAAAACATGTATCCTGCGAATCGGTTGACAGAAGTTTTTTTTTTAAATCTGCATAGCTTATAGTTATCTAAGCAATGTTTGTATAGGATTTAGTTTTCCATTATTTCGCATCCTGGAATCGTAATCCCCGTGGTTTGAATGCCTGATGCATTTAGATCTTAAATATCATCTCGGCCTTAGGGTTGAGGAATCTGTATGTGTCTCCGTAGATGCTTCTAGGGTGATCATCTAGTAGTGAAAACGTTGTCAAGTTCTTCTGTTGTACAGTTTTTATATGTCTCTTCTGGTAACTAGAAAAGAACTCTTCCACGTATTTTATTTAATTATAATACAGCGAATAGATAATGATCTTGCTGGACGAAAGCTGAAATGTATGATCCCTGCGTGTTCTTCGTTGGCTGGAATGAAGTCAAAACATATGACTGCTGTATTTTTGTTAATTATTTGGCTGAACTGTAATTGAAATTATGAGTTCAGTTTGCCTCATTAAGCTGGATTAAAATCGTTGGGTTTTCTTATAGATGAGGGATTGTATCCTGATTGATTCCTTTTGATATAGAATGTTATACTGACGAATGGAGAAGCAATATTTATGATTTTTATGTTATAAATATTGTTGCCGATCCCGATTTTTGGAGAGCGATCCCTGTCAAAAACGCAATGATCCACCTTTTACATTCCCTTCTGGTTTAAAATCACAGGGTTTTGCTTGTATAAGATGGATTGTATCCTAGATGATTCTTTTCGTATTGATAGCTTGATCCGGTGAACAGTCCCGCTTTGTATTATCGTAATAACCCTGCAGTTCATTTCAGTTACCTGAAATCGCAAGGATTGGTATTGTCGCATATGTTACATCCGTATAGGTTCATATTATTACAGGACATATAATTGAATCCCTATAGATTTAGGATAACGACAAACTGAGATCTTGTATCTCATTCGTGCTAGTATTCGGAGTATTAAGCTTTAATATTATGTTATAAGGTGAATCTCGGTAGAATGGTCATCGAAATATCTGATTGTTGTTTTCGTGTAGATTTAGGGTAATGGAGGAGCCATTCCTTATCGATGTTTGTTTTTTTTTTTATGTAGTGTCGAGTGTTATTTTGCTTGGAAATACTTCTGGAATCATTGGGCTTTTATCGAAAAAGTTTTCTTGTGTTATGGTATTCTGTCTGGCTGAGAATGAAGGTGTACTGAATTTGTAGTTGCTAGAAGTGTGTTGTTTTTAGATAAGCTTACTACCTGGCTGATTTGTGCCTTGTTGTAGGAAATCTGGAAAACGATCCCTGTTACCAGAGTGAATCTCTGTTTTTATGTTTTAATGTTTGTTGTATCTAAAGTAAGAAATAATGGTTCATATCCCGACGCCTTTGTATTATGTTATCGAAAGATGCTAGATACCCGATACTCTATGTCTATGGATGAGTACAAATCTCAGATGGTCATACTATCTGCGTGAAGTTTTTCTTTTGTATTCGTGTTACTCCTGTCATGATGGGCGTAAAGCCAAATATTTGGTTCATAGCAAAAATATTTTATCATTGCCTCCCATTTTTGTGAAATTAAGTTGTATATATATACATATATGAACAGTTAGTTCGCAGATCTGGAATTTCGGTGGGTGCAACGATTTAGGGTCCAATCCTTGGTTTCGGCATCGCGTAAAACAATTTTTTCTCTGCCTGGTAATTGATACTATTATAATTTTGGAGTGCAGATGAAGTGCTCTGAACTGGTGTAAGTGTGTTCGCCGACAAAGGTAATGAAAAATACTCTCCTTGAGATAAGCTGTAAGAGCAACAATGACGTTGCCAGGATGTAACCCTTTGATAAATATTATAAGACACAACAATTAATTGGTGGATGTAGCCCAAAAGATTTGGGTGAACCACGTGTATATCGGACTTTGTCTTTTGTGCATTGTGTGTGATTATAATGGAATTCGTTGAATTATGATTATATGCCTTTATCCAGAAGTGTTTGGACAAATAGAATTGATGATTAACTATGTCATGCATGTGTTAGTTTTGTTCACGTCATCGTGTGATGTTGGCATAGATGTATTCAAGTTTTGAGCTAAATGTTTTTCTGATGGACTAATATAAAAGTTGGAAGACCCTTGCATAGGAAATTATGGTTTGCTAGTTTGGTAGTTATGATAAAGATGGAACTTGCATGATTATGTAAGGCATTTATTTTTCTTTTATTAATAGTTCTTATCAAACAAGCATTAAGGGCCTTTGGTTCTCATATTCCATATAAAGGTCATTATGGAGAACCCTTATGTTAACAAAGTATGTTTGGAAATTCCACTAACTTCCGGGGATATTACATATGGTATCAGAGCCCAGGTTGCAAACACTCGGGCTTAGTTGGGCTCAGTTGAGGAAATAATATAAGCTGGTCAAGGGAACTCCATCGATAAGACGCAAACAAAGGATTTATGTTCCAAAGAATCAGCAAGTTGTAATTGACAAGATGTCTTTTTCGCAAGTAAGTATGCTCCACTTGTTGAAGCATTCTAAAGGAAAAGCATTGTCGTTATGTGAGCATTTATATGTTTCCTTACGAAGTTGAATGATCTTCTATTAATAAATACTAGAGGATGAATATCTCCTCATGCTCTACAATTAGTTTTATTACAAGATAAGAAAGTATTCTTTAAAAATGATTAAAATAGTTGGACTATGTTCCTATCTTTATCTTGGTGATCTTGTTAAATATTTTCATATACATTGATCATAATGATAGTAATGAGAATCATAGGGGCATTTTCATGTTCAAAAGTTTATAAGGGTTGTATAAACATAATTAGGATTATTTACCTAATGAAATATGTACACTCATATCTGGTCGATTGATGCCATTGGTAGGGCTTTAGTACATATATGAGTCAAGTCATAGACATTCATCATGGGTACTTGATTGCTTCAATTATATTTTATGAAGATTAGAAAATTTCTAGGCTTGGAATTGTGACTATACAAATGAAGACAGAATAATAAACATATTGAATCATAAGGATTGAATGGATGATGTTTAAGTCATATAAAGATATGTAGATATATAGATTGAAGTTGAAGCACTCCGAAAGGTTTATATAGTATGTGAATTATGAAAGAGTGTAAGGTACAATTATGTCATTATAAAAAGCATTGGTAAATTGTCGTGAACTACCTAGTTATTGATTTCACGCAGTTATGTTGGGATGATTGTATTAAGTATGTACACGAGATTGTGGGGTGGAGGTGATCCTTATCATGTTAGAAAAATACATAAATTGTACTAAGGGAGTAAGTCCTAAAATTCTCTATGTAGGCTATCTGTTATGTAGAAAGAAAATTTTCGTTTTTGTTAACGATCTCGGAGTTGGAATAATAGACGTCTTACAGTGGAGGATTGATCGAAAGACGAATAGAAGAATTGAAAAAATGTTATTGAGGGAGTTATACTGAGCTTAGCCCTTGATAAGTAGAAGGTAGGGAAGATGTTTGTACATTATATTGGATGTTATAGGCGATGGTTCCAATATAGAATGTTAGTTATGTGTTCTTACTTCTATTCTTTATTTTACGTACGAAACAGATGAGATGGTAGTTAAGATGGTTAATATTGAATACGCAATAGATCTTCAAAGTTATTGCAAGTGATGATCTCACATCCAAGAAGAATATTATACAAACAATAGATGGTTAGAAGAGTTGTATAAATGATTAGTACAGGGTCATCCTCAGGGTAGAAGGTTGAAAGGTAGAGGAATTAACTTTATTTGGTTAAATAGACGTTCTACTGTGTGAAATTTTCTATGACTAGGAAATTGTTGTATTTATTATCTCTTTGGGGCATGGGATTGTATAGAATAAGGAAGTATAAATCTGTGACACAGGAACACGCTCGTACCCTTGCTTGTAGTTTTAGAAGGGATGATGGTTATAATAGAAGTATACATGTGTATTCTAAGTAGTCAATAAGATGCATATGATGATTTGTTGTCACATACAATTATATGTGGTGTCAAAATGATTATTTTGGTTAAGAGATAAAATTTTAGTTAATCATGTTGTTCACATAATGAATGCATAGATGTAATTAATGGTGAGTATGTGTTCTTGTATGAATAAAAGTATTGGAAAACTAGAACAACCACGGAATGGTAATACATGACACTTTAATTTTCTGATGTCTTTATAATGACTGTGTTATATCCGCATTAGGAGTTAAGGAAAACCTTTAATATCATGGAATCTCCATGATAGATCATAAGTAATATTTAATAGTAATTGATGTATAAGTTTTTATGAAACAAGTCAAGGTGATGATTGACATATGTTTTATGCATGATTGCTCTTATGATTTAATTACTTTTTTTTCTTTCCTTTTTTTTTCGACTAACACATTTAATGTTGTGGTCGAGCGGGATGTTATATTCCCACACATGACTACAACAGTCAAGAGGTAAAAATGGGATATATAGATTCTTGTAATATTTAGTGTAATACTAATATGTGATGATACAGGTAAACTGGTACCTCGACATATGAGGATCTTATAATAAGAAGCTATGCGGTCACCCTTACAAAAGTATATGGTTATCATTATAAGGTATGAAAGTATGTTTTAGAAAATTGGTTATTTCTATGTGATGTTGGTATATACAAAAGAAGTTGTATAACTAAAATAGGAAGTGTGTTTGAAATGGTGAAGGATAACATTCGAGGTTAAGAAATCATAAGGTCCACAGATCATCATAGGAAGAATATTATTTCGTGTTCAAGGAATTATGTAATCCTATTAAGTATGTTAGTTATGCTTGGAAGGAGAAAACGTTTACTTCAGATGAACAAGTATGGATATTGTAGTATGAAGAATGAATGATTTTCTTATTTACAAATATTTGATTTTGTTATATAAAGTGCTACTAACAATTGAATTTGGCAGATGGACAAAACTCGGTGGAACTTGTTGAAAGACAAAAGCTTAATATATTATGCATGGTACAATAAAGGGGTGAGGATGAAAGATCCATATTGCAGCTATTATTATTGTTAATTATTGTTGAATAAAGAACTAGACGAAATTGGTCAGAGAAATTGTATGGTCATAAAATGTAATATGACGAAATAATTGATGAATTTGAATGAGATCATCCTAGACTCAAGCGAGGAGGCTTGAGGGGAATAGATTCCTGGACTCAAGCGAGAAGGCTTGAGGGGAATTATGTAAAAGTGCGTGAGGGGCACTGAAACACTCCCTAGAGATTAGGGAGTTGACAGCCGCCAGGATTCTCGAAGGAATCGGCGAGCTGTAAAGACCTAGGCAAACTGTAAGAGAATGCATATGCGGGAGGCAGGACGCTGCTTAGTATGCATGAGAGAAAGTATTGCTGCGTGAGCACTGTGGTATTAGGCAAGAAATCTGTGAAATAATTGTTGTGTGAGCACTGGAGTGTTAGGCAAGAATTTCGAAAGGATTGTTGTGTGAGCACTCGGGTGTTAGACAAGAAATTTCTGGATCAAGTGAATGGTTTGTTGTGATTAAGTTGATAGTCTACATTCCTGGATCACTTGAATTATGTGTGCTTGTGATAATAAAAGCACAAACAATGATTAAAATATATTCCATAGACTGCAAATGTTATGTTACAATAAATGACTCAGTATTTATGAATATGAGTTTGAAATTGATGATAAGTTTTACGGTTTCTTTGAATTCCGGTTTAAAAAAAAAAAATGCAGGGTGATTGATAGTGACTTGCAAGAAATTCATGAAAGACCAAAGAAGGTAAAAATAGAAATGATGAAGCAAGCAGAAAGGTGACTCAAGAAGAGAGGACGAACTGTTAGAATATATCAACACCGAGGACAGTGTTATTTTTAAAGGGGAGGAGGATGTGATATCCCTCTCTTTTTGTATCCTATTATTTTGTTTAAAAAAAAAAATGTAATTAGAAATGTGTAAACGGCCCGGGTGAGGAGCTCGAGGCTAAGGCCCCACCAGTGGACCGTAAAAATAGTGTTATGTTCATAAGTGTTCGGGATGACACATCTAAAAGAAGACATCTAAGATTCACTAATAAATAATGATGCTGGGTTGTCCTAGTGCTACAAGCACTGGAACAATAGTAAAATGACTTGACTAGTGCCTTAGGTGCATTAACTTCGACGACTTACCTATAAGCATAAAGCTACACTTCTAAGAGTAAAGCTAAGTATTATCGCTAGGTATTATTAATAACATAAACTTCGATAAGAATGTCGAGAAAAAAGTATCCTTATTTATGAAGCTAAGTTCTCCTTATATATATATATATATATATATATATATATATATATATAAATAAATACCTTGACAATTTAAAGATGGGAAGAAGATATTTAACATCAGGCAAATATAATCTTGTTCAAAGAGATAATATTTGTAAATACAATATACCTATAAAAGGGGTTTTTGTGTCCATATAAAAAGAGTTAATGCAAACAAATAACCGAAATATATTATATATGGTGAGAAAAAGGAAGGAGATTTGAGAATACATACATATATAATAAAAGTATTATATATATATATATATATTGGAAGAGATTTAATGCTTACCTTACTCGACACTAAGAGTAATAAGATCGCACCACTATCTCCTGAAAACACTCAGAGTTAAAACTTAACCACTCCATTTCCCACAACCTGTTGGTTATTTAGACAAACGCCGTGAAGATAGGGTTACTCTCGTAGATTTCGCAGTATGAGGAAGTGAAAGTTATCTCCTTCTGGGAACGTATTCTTCAGGTTTTCCACCACGTATTTCCATACTTGAGCCAAGTGTGTGTGTGTTGGTGGACAGGTGTTATCTTACCTTCCCCTTCATAGGAAGAGAGAAACGGGATCGAAGGGGGCGGATGGTGGGAGACTGTGTATCGGCGTAATTTCTTCCTGAGGGGTATAGTGTTATGGAGGGCGATCGTGAAGGTTTGGGAGGGCGGAAGAGAATTGGAAATTGTGGAAAAGAAAGGCGTGATGAATGTCTATAGGAGGGAGATTCATGGGAGGGAAAGTGACCTCCAGCAAACTCTACGAAGGGAAAGGTTAGACTGGATTTCACTTTGAGAAATGTAAGTGCCATCCCCTTGTTGTTTCCTTATGAGGGTTTTACTTCTATAGTTGTTTACAATAGATTAAGGGGCGTTATCGTTGTGTTGTTTTACCCCCTGCTCTTGGCGATAGAATGTATGTAAAACTAGTCGGTGATCTCAGAACCTTTCCTTTAAAAATGGCTTAGTTTTGAAAACATGTATCCTGCGAATCGGTTGACAGAAGTTTTTTTATAAAAATCTACATAGCTTATAGTTATCTAAGCAATGTTTGTATAGGATTTAGTTTTCCATTATTTCGCATCCTGGAATCGTAATCCCCGTGGTTTGAATGCCTGATGCATTTAGATATTAAATATCATCTCGGCCTTAGGGTTGAGGGATCTGTATGTGTCTCCATAGATGGTTCTAGGGTGATCATCTAGTAGTGAAAACGTTGTCGAGTTCTTCTGTTGTACAGTTTTTATATGTCTCTTCTGGTAACTAGAAAAGAACTCTTCCAGGTATTTTATTTAAATATAATACATCGAATAGATAATGATCTTGCTGGACGAAAGATGAAATGTATGATCCCTGTGTGTTCTTCGTTGGTTGGAATGAAGTCAAAACATATGACTGCTGTATTTTTGTTAATTATTTGGCTGAACTGTAATTGAAATTATGAGTTCAGTTTGCCTCATTAAGCTGGATTAAAATCGTTGGGTTTTCTTATAGATGAGGGATTGTATCCTGATTGATTCCTTTTGATATAGAATGTTATACTGACGAATGGAGAAGCAATCATTATGATTTTTATGTTATAAAGATTGTTGCCGATCCCGATTTTTGGAGAGCGATCCCTGTCAAAAAAGCAATGATCCGCCTTTTACATTCCCTTCTGGTTTAAAATCACAGGGTTTTGCTTGTATAAGATGGATTGTATCCTAGATGATTCTTTTCGTATTGATAGCTTGATCCGGTGAACAGTCCCGCTTTGTATTATCGTAATAACCCTGCAGTTCATTTCAGTTACCTGAAATCGCAAGGATTGGTATTGTCGCATATGTTACATCCGTATAGGTTCATATTATTACAGGACATATAATTGAATCCCTATAGATTTAGGATAACGACAGACTGAGATCTTGTATCTCATTCGTGCTAGTATTCGGAGTATTAAGCTTTAATATTATGTTATAAGGTGAATCTCGATAGAATGGTCATCGAAATATCTGATTGTTGTTTTCCTGTAGATTTAGGGTAATGGAGGAGCCATTCCTTATCGATGCTTGCTTTTTTTTTTATGCAGTGTCGAGTGTTATTTTGCTTGGAAATACTTCTGGAATCCTTGGGCTTTTATCGAAAAAGTTTTCTTGTGTTATGGTATTCTGTCTGGCTGAGAATGAAGGTGTACTGAATTTGTAGTTGCTAGAAGTGTGTTGCTTTTAGATAAGCTTACTACCTGGCTGATTTGTGCCTTGCTGTAGGAAATCTGGAAAACGATCCCTATTACCAGAGCGAATCTCTGTTTTTATGTTTTAATGTTTGTTGTATCTAAAGTAAGAAATAATGGTTCATATCCCGACGCCTTTGTATTATGTTATCGAAAGATGCTAGATCCCCGATACTCTATGTCTATGGATGAGTACAAATCTCAGATGGTGATACTATCTGCGTGAAGTTTTTCTATTGTATTCGTGTTACTCCTGTCGTGATGGGCGTAAAGCCAAATATTTGGTTGATAGCAAAAATATTTTATCATTGCCTCCTATTTTTGTGAAATTAAGTTGTATATATATACATATATGAACAGTTAGTTCGTAGATCTGGAATTTCGGTGGGTGCAACGATTGAGGGTCCAATCCTTGGTTTCGGCATCACGTAAAACAATTTTTTCTCTGCCTGGTAATTGATACTATTATAATTTTGGAGTGCAGAGGAAGTGCTCTGAACTGGTGTAAGTGTGTTCGTCGACAAAGGTAATGAAAAATACTCTCCTTGAGATAAGCTGTAAGAGCAACAATGACGTTGCCAGGATGTAACCCTTTGATAAATATTATAAGACACAACAATTAATTGGTGGACGTAGCCCAAAAGATTTGGGTGAACCACGTGTATATCGGACTTTGTCTTTTGTGCATTGTGTGTGATTATAATGGAATTCGTTGAATTATGATTATATGCCTTTATCAAGAAGTGTTTGGACAAATAGAATTGATGATTAACTATGTCATGCATGTGTTAGTTTTGTTCACGTCATCGTGTGATGTTGGCATAGATGTGTTCAAGTTTTGAGCTAAATGTTTTTCTGATGGACTAATATAAAAGTTGGAAGACCCTTGCATAGGAAATTATGGTTTGCTAGTTTGGTAGTTATGATAAAGATGGAACTTGCATGATTATGTAAGGCATTTGTTTTTCTTTTATTAATAGTTCTTATCAAACAAGCATTAAGGGCCTTTGGTTCTCATATTCCATATAAAGGTCATTATGGAGAACCCTTATGTTAACAAAGTATGTTTGGAAATTCCACTAACTTCCGGGGATATTACATATGGTATCAGAGCCCAGGTTGCAAACACTCGGGCTTAGTTGGGCTCAGTTGAGGAAATAATATAAGCTGGTCAAGGGAACTCCATCGATAAGACGCAAACAAAGGATTTATGTTCCAAAGAATCAGCAAGAGGTAATTGACAAGATGTCTTTTTCGCAAGTAAGTATGCTCCACTTGTTGAAGCATTCTAAAGGAAAAGCATTGTCGTTATGTGAGCATTTATATGTTTCCTTACGAAGTTGAATGATCTTCTATTAATAAATACTAGAGGATGAATATCTCCTCATGCTCTACAATTAGTTTCATTACAAGATAAGAAAGTATTCTTTAAAAATGATTAAAATAGTTGGACTATGTTCCTATCTTTATCTTGGTGATCTTGTTAAATATTTTCATATACATTGATCATAATGATAGTAATGAGAATCATAGGGGCATTTTCATGTTCAAAAGTTTATAAGGGTTGTATAAACATAATTAGGATTATTTACCTAATGAAATATGTACACTCATATCTGGTCGATTGATGCCATTGGTAGGGCTTTAGTACATATATGAGTCAAGTCATAGACATTCATCATGGGTACTTGATTGCTTCAATTATATTTTATGAAGATTATAAAAGTTCTAGGCTTGGAATTGTGACTATACAAATGAAGACAGAATAATAAACATATTGAATCATAAGGATTGAATGGATGATGGTTAAGTCATATAAAGATATGTATATATATAGATTGAAGTTGAAGCACTCCGAAAGGTTTATATAGTATGTGAATTATGAAAGAGTGTAAGGTACAATTAGGTCATTATAAAAAGGATTGGAAAATTGTCGTGAATTACCTAGTTATTGATTTCACGCACTTATGTTGGGATGATTGTATTAAGTATGTACACGAGATTGTGGGGTGGAGGTGATCCTTATCATGTTAGAAAAATACATAAATTGTACTAAGGGAGTAAGTCCTAAAATTCTCTATGTAGGCTATCTGTTATGTAGAAAGAAAATTTTCGTTTTTGTTAACGATCTCGGAGTTGGAATAATAGACGTCTTACAGTGGAGGATTGATCGAAAGACGAATAGAAGAATTGAAAAAATGTTATTGAGGGAGTTATACTGAGCTTAGCCCTTGATAAGTAGAAGGTAGGGAAGATGTTTGTACATTATATTGGATGTTATAGGCGATGGTTCCAATATAGAATGTTAGTTATGTGTTCTTACTTCTATGCTTTATTTTATGTACGAAACAGATGAGATGGTAGTTAAGATGGTTAATATTGAATACGCAATAGATCTTCAAAGTTATTGCAAGTGATGATCTCACATCCAAGAAGAATGCTATACAAACAATAGATGGTTAGAAGAGTTGTATAAATGATTAGTACAGGGTCATCCTCAGGGTAGAAGGTTGAAAGGTAGAGGAATTAACTTTATTTGGTTAAATAGACGTTCCACTGTGTGAAATTTTCTATGACTAGGAAATTGTTGTACTTATTATCTCTTTGGGGCATGGGATTGTATAGAATAAGAAAGTATAAATCTGTGACACAGGAACACGCTCGTACCCTTACTTGTAGTTTTAGAAGGGATGATGGTTATAATAGAAGTATACATGTGTATTCTAAGTAGTCAATAAGATGCATATGATGATTTGTTGTCACATACAATTATATGTGGTGTCAAAATGATTATTTTGGTTAAGAGATAAAATTTTAGTTAATCATGTTGTTCACATAATGAATGCATAGATGTAATTAATGGTGAGTATGTGTTGTTGTATGAATAAAAGTATTGGAAAACTAGAACAGCCACGGAATGGTAATACATGACACTTTAATTTTCTGATGTCTTTATAATGACAGTGTTATATCCGCATTAGGATTTAAGGAAAACCTTTAATATCATGGAATCTCCATGATAGATCAGAAGTAATATTTAATAGTAATTGATGTATAAGTTTTTATGAAACAAGTCAAGGTGATGATTGACATATGTTTTATGCATGATTGCTCTTATGATTTAATTACTTTTTTTTCTTTCCTTTTTTTTTCGACTAACACATTTAATGTTGTGGTCGAGCGGGATGTTATATTCCCACACATCACTACAACAGTCAAGAGGTAAAAATGGGATATATAGAGTCTTGTAATATTTAGTGTAATACTAATATGTGATGATACAGGTAAACTGGTACCTCGACATATGAGGATCTTATAATAAGAAGCTATGCGGTCACCCTTACAAAAGTATATGGTTATCATTATAAGGTATGCAAGTATGTTTTAGAAAATTGGTTATTTCTATGTGATGTTGGTATATACAAAAGAAGTTGTATAACTAAAATAGGAAGTGTGTTTGAAATGGTGAAGGATAACATTCGAGGTTAAGAAATCATAAGGTCCACAGGTCATCATAGGAAGAATATTATTTCGTGTTCAAGGAATTATGTAATCCTATTAAGTAAGTTAGTTATGCTTGGAAGGAGAAAACGTTTACTTCAGATGAACAAGTATGGATATTGTAGTATGAAGAATGAATGATTTTCTTATTTACAAATATTTGATTTTGTTATATAAAGTGCTACTAACAATTGAATTTGGCAGATGGACAAAACTCGGTGGAACTTGTTGAAAGACAAAAGCTTAATATATTATGCATGGTACAATAAAGGGGTGAGGATGAAAGATCCATATTGCAGCTATTATTATTGTTAATTATTGTTGAATAAAGAACTAGACCAAATTGGTCAGGGAAATTGTATGGTTATAAAATGTAATATGACGAAATAATTGATGAATTTGAATGAGATCATCCTAGACTCAAGCGAGGAGGCTTGAGGGGAATAGATTCCTGGAATCAAGCGAGAAGGCTTGAGGGGAATTATGTAAAAGTGCGTGAAGGGCACTGAAACACTCCCTAGAGATTAGGGAGTTGACAGCCGCCAGGATTCTCGAAGGAATCGGCGAGCTGTAAAGACCTAGTCAAACTGTAAGAGAATGCATATGCGGGAGGCAGGACGCTGCTGAGTATGCATGAGAGAAAGTATTTCTGCGTGATCACTGTGGTGTTAGGCAAGAAATCTGTGAAATAATTGTTGTGTGAGCACTGGAGTGTTAGGCAAGAATTTCGAAAGGATTGTTGTGTGAGCACTCGGGTGTTAGACAAGAAATTTCTGGATCAAGTGAATGGTTTGTTGTGATTAAGTTGATAGTCTACATTCCTGGATCACTTGAATTATGTGTGCTTGTGATAATAAAAGCACAAACAATGATTAAAATATATTCCATAGACTGCAAATGTTATGTTACAATAAATGACTCAATATTTATAAATATGAGTTTGAAATTGATGATAAGTTTTACGGTTTCTTTGAATTCCGGTTTTAAAAAAAAAAAAAAAAAAATGCAGGGTGATTGATAGTGACTTGCGAGAAATTCATGAAAGACCAAAGAAGGTAAAAATAGAAATGATGAAGCAAGCAGAAGGGTGACTCAAGAAGAGAGGACGAACTGTTAGAATATATCAACACCGAGGACGGTGTTATTTTTAAAGGGGAGGAGGATGTGATATCCCTCTCTTTTTGTATCCTATTATTTTGTTTAAAAAAAAAAATGTCAGTAGAAATGTGTAAACGGCCCGGGTGAGGAGCTCGAGGCTAAGGCCCCACCAGTGGACCATAAAACTAGTGTTATGTTTATAAGTTGTCGGGATGACACATCTAAAAGAAGACATCTAAGATTCACTAATAAATAATGATGCTGGGTTGTCCTAGTGCTACAAGCACTGGAACAATAGTAAAATGACTTGACTAGTGCCTTAGGTGCATTAACTTCGACGACTTACCTATAAGGATAAAGCTACACTTCTGAGAGTAAAGCTAAGTATTATCGCTAGGTATTATTAATAACATAAACTTCGATAAGAATGTCGAGAAAAAAGTATCCTTATTTATGAAGCTAAGTTCTCCTTATATATATATATATATATATATATATATAAATAAATAAATACCTTGACAATTTAAAGATGGGAAGAAGATATTTAACATCAGGCAAATATAATCTTGTTCAAAGAGATATTATTTGTAAATACAATATACCTATAAAAGGGGTTTTTGTGTCCATATAAAAAGAGTTAATGCAAACAAATAACCGAAATATATTATATATGGTGAGAAAAAGGAAGGAGAATTGAGAATACATACATATATAATAAAAGTATTATATATATATATATATTGGAAGAGATTTAATGCTTACCTTACTCGACACTAAGAGTAATAAGATCGCACCACTATCTCCTGAAAACACTCAGCGTTAAAACTTAACCACTCCATTTCCCATGACCTGTTGGTTATTTAGACAAACGCCGTGAAGATAGGGTTACTCTCATAGATTTCGCAGTATGAGGAAGTGAAAGTTATCTCCTTCTGGGAACGTATTCTTCAGGTTTTCCGCCACGTATTTCCATACTTGAGCCAAGTGTGTGTGTGTTGGTGGACAGGTGTTATCTTACCTTCCCCTTCATAGGAAGAGAGAAACGGGATCGAAGGGGGCGGATGGTGGGAGACTGTGTATCGGCGTAATTTCTTCCTGAGGGGTATAGTGTTATGGAGGGCGATCGTGAAGGTTTGGGAGGGCGGAAGAGAACTGGAAATTGTGGAAAAGAAAGGCGTGATGAATGTCTGTAGGAGGGAGATTCATGGGATGGAAAGCGACCTCCAGCAAACTCTGCGAAGGGAAAGGTTAGACTGGATTTCACTTCGAGAAATGTAAGTGCCATCCCCTTGTTGTTTCCTTATGAGGGTTTTACTTCTATAGTTGTTTACAATAGATTAAGGGGCGTTATCGCTGTGTTGTTTTACCCCCTTCTCTTGGCGATAGCATGTATGTAAAACTAGTCGGTGATCTCAGAACCTTTCCTTTAAAAATGGATTAGTTTTGAAAACATGTATCCTGCGAATCGGTTGACAGAAGTTTTTTTTTTTAAATCTGCATAGCTTATAGTTATCTAAGCAATGTTTGTATAGGATTTAGTTTTCCATTATTTCGCATCCTGGAATCGTAATCCCCGTGGTTTGAATGCCTGATGCATTTAGATCTTAAATATCATCTCGGCCTTAGGGTTGAGGGATCTGTATGTGTCTCCGTAGATGGTTCTAGGGTGATCATCTAGTAGTGAAAACGTTGTCGAGTTCTTCTGTTCTACAGTTTTTATATGTCTCTTCTGGTAACTAGAAAAGAACTCTTCCAGGTATTTTATTTTATTATAATACAGCGAATAGATAATGATCTTGCTGGACGAAAGTTGAAATGTATGATCCCTGCGTGTTCTTCGTTGGCTGGAATGAAGTCAAAACATATGACTGCTGTATTTTTGTTAATTATTTGGCTGAACTGTAATTGAAATTATGAGTTCAGTTTGCCTCATTAAGCTGGATTAAAATCGTTGGGTTTTCTTATAGATGAGGGATTGTATCCTGATTGATTCCTTTTGATATAGAATGTTATACTGACGAATCGAGAAGCAATCTTTATGATTTTTATGTTATAAAGATTGTTTCCGATCCCGATTTTTGGAGAGCGATCCCTGTCAAAAACGCAATGATCCACCTTTTACATTCCCTTCTGGTTTAAAATCACAGGGTTTTGCTTGTATAAGATGGATTGTATCCTAGATGATTCTTTTCGTATTGATAGCTTGATCCGGTGAACAGTCCCGCTTTGTATTATCGTAATAACCCTGCAGTTCATTTCAGTTACCTGAAATCGCAAGGATTGGTATTGTCGCATATGTTACATCCGTATAGGTTCATATTATTGCAGGACATATAATTGAATCCCTATAGATTTAGGATAACGGCAGACTGAGATCTTGTATCTCATTCGTGCTAGTATTCGGAGTATTAAGCTTTAATATTATGTTATAAGGTGAATCTCGGTAGAATGGTCATCGAAATATATGATTGTTGTTTTTCTGTAGATTTAGGGTAATGGAGGAGCCATTCCTTATCGATGCTTGCTTTTTTTTTTATGCAGTGTCGAGTGTTATTTTGCTTGGAAATACTTTTGGAATCATTGGGCTTTTATCGAAAAAGTTTTCTTGTGTTATGGTATTCTGTATGGCTGAGAATGAAGGTGTACTGAATTTGTAGTTGCTAGAAGTGTGTTGTTTTTAGATAAGCTTACTACCTGGCTGATTTGTGCCTTGTTGTAGGAAATATGGAAAACGATCCCTGTTACCAGAGTGAATCTCTGTTTTTATGTTTTAATGTTTGTTGTATCTAAAGTAAGAAATAATGGTTCATATCCCGACGCCTTTGTATTATGTTATCGAAAGATGCTAGATCCCCAATACTCTATGTCTATGGATGAGTACAAATCTCAGATGGTGATACTGTCTGCGTGAAGTTTTTCTTTTGTATTCGTGTTACTCCTGTCGTGATGGGCGTAAAGCCAAATATTTGGTTGATAGCAAAAATATTTTATCATTGCCTCCTATTTTTGTGAAATTAAGTTGTATATATATACATATATGAACAGTTAGTTCGCAGATCTGGAATTTCGGTGGGTGCAACGATTGAGGGTCTAATCCTTGGTTTTGGCATCGCGTAAAACAATTTTTTCTCTGCCTGGTAATTGATACTATTATAATTTTGGAGTGCAAAGGAAGTCCTCTGAACTGGTGTAAGTGTGTTCGCCGACAAAGGTAATGAAAAATACTCTCCTTGAGATAAGATGTAAGAGCAACAATGACGTTGCGAGGATGTAACCCTTTGATAAATATTATAAGACACAACAATTAATTGGTGGACGTAGCCCAAAAGATTTGGGTGAACCACGTGTATATCGGCCTTTGTCTTTTGTGCATTGTGTGTGATTATAATGGAATTCGTTGAATTATGATTATATGCCTTTATCAAGAAGTGTTTAGACAAATAGAATTGATGATTAACTATGTCATGCATGTGTTAGTTTTGTTCACGTCATCGTGTGATGTTGGCATAGATGTATTCAAGTTTTGAGCTAAATGTTTTTCTGATGGACTAATATAAAAGTTGGAAGACCCTTACATAGGAAATTATGGTTTGCTAGTTTGGTAGTTATGATAAAGATGGAACTTGCATGATTATGTAAGGCATTTTTTTTTCTTTTATTAATAGTTCTTATCAAACAAGCATTAAGGGCCTTTGGTTCTCATATTCCAGATAAAGGTCATTATGGAGAACTCTTATGTTAACAAAGTATGATTGGAAATTCCACTAACTTCCGGGGATATTACAAACTACTTGATACATATATATATATTTATACTTTCATCTTTATTTGTAATATACATTTATCAAACTAATAGGGAAAGAAGGAGGGATATCACAATAAATTGCCACCAATTTATCAAATGCATAAGAGATCAGTCCATTTCATCACATCGAAAGGAATTGGTAACATTTTCAAGTAAAATATTGAACACATGGAACCATCGTTTGAAGGAGGTTAAAATGTGTTGGAATAATGTAGAAATGATAAGCAAATTGGCAGGGATTGAGTTGATGTGTACTTTCTATACTCAGCATGGTTTGGTTTGAGATCCACCTTTCTTGGATCTATGATCTGGTTTGTTATGATGTTTGTCATCTATATATTGTAACTACTTCTCTATCAATAATCGAATTGGTTTGGCCATTCCTTTGTGTATGAGAGCGAGCCTTTGTGCTATGCTCCACATTGCCTCTCTGTATGTGTTAATTTGGTATCAGAGCCCATAGTGGCCTTTTGGAGTGAAGAGCTCATCGTGGCCCACTGTGGGATCCAGCTACTGCTGTGATTTTTTTTCTTCTAGGCTGTGTAGAGCCATGAGAAAGGAAGCCGTGAGTGCTATTGTTTGAAGAATCCACCGTGAAGATAACGTGAAGAGGTCCGCGGAGAAGCTACCGGCCAAAGAACATCGAGAGCTGAAGAGGCACGTTCAAGTGAAGAAGCTGCCTGCTGAGGAGAAGCTGCCCAGAGAACACCAAGATCACCATTGGAGTGGAGATCACCATTGAAGGAGAAGCATTGAAAGAGCCAATATTTTTTTTTTCCAGAGCCGTATGTATTTGAAGCCTGAGACTGAGCACCTGCGCACCATTGGCAATCAACCGCTCCAGCAAATCAGTGTGGAGGTATAATGCTTTTGGTAGACCACTATTAGCATGGAGGATTGTTGTGTGCATATGGTTGTGAATTGATCGTTGGAGACCACTATTAGTAGCTGAAGGAAGAAATCGAAGTGTGGACTTATATGTTGCAGCGTGAACCTGTGTGAAGTGTCTTGCGTTAGACTGTGTTGTATGTGAACCACGCAGAGGTGAAGCCAATGTTGTAGAAGAAATCTCGGGGTAGATAGAGCAGTCGCCCACCTGTTATCGTTGTTGTGGGTGCCTCGCTATATCTTGGGAACGTTCAACAAAGATGAGCTCGCACAAGTTGTGAAATCGACGCTCGAAAAGTATGGAGATATAGCGAGCGAGATAGCTGATAGTGCGCGGACCCCGACTCCGTCCTCAGCAAAGAAAACACTGCCCAGCTGCTGTGTAAAGAGAAACTTAGCTCGCCCACGCTTGAGATCAGCCTGTGGAAGGCAGACAGACATTGGCAAAGGTGATTTTTTTTTTTTTGAAACACATTTGTGTTTCCTGGGAACTCAGACTACCACGTGCATCTCCACTGACAGGGCGCGGTACTTCTGAACTACCGTGGGTCCATACACTGCTAGGGCACGGTACTTCCAAAATTTACGTGATATTTTTCACAACTTCTACCGCGTGGATGCTGTCTTCTCGAGGGCGGTACTATATTCTGTGGCTGCAAATCAGTTGTGCAAAGGTATCTATTGCATTTTTTTTGAGTGATCTGTATTCTCCCTCTGAGCTGAAATGCAATGGCCGCCGCCTCCCAATAGCCATTAGCTAATACATACATTAATGAGGCCTCCAAATTGAATGGAGAAAATTATGTCAACTGAAAATTCAAGTTGCAAACCATTCTTGAATTATTCAGTGGCTGGACGATTGTGAATGGAACTGAGTTGAAGCCCGCAGATCCCGCACTTGTTCCAGAATGGAACAAAAGGGAATCCAAAGCCAAGGTGACTTTGTGAATGTCTGTGCAAGACAAGATTATCCCTCACATCAGAAATTGTGACACATCTAAAAAGACATGGGATATGCTTAAAACACTATATGAAACAACTGATGCAAATCGCATATTGTTGCTAAAGACCAAATTGTTGTCAATCAAGATGGAAGGAAATGAAGGGGTAAGTAAATTTATTTCTCGTATCAAAGATTTGAGTGATAGCTTGGCAGCTATAGGTGAAGCAGTAGATAGTATTGATCAAGTAACTATTGCCCTGAAAGGTTTGCATCCCGATTACAAAGTGTTTATTTCAGCACTTGCAGCAAGAGAAAAACCCCCAAATTTTGAAGAACTCACAGGTATTCTGCTTCAAGAAGAAGAGAGGATGAAAACTTATGATCTCGAGGCTCGAGGTTCTGATCTCGCACTGATGGAAAGAGGTCGATATATGCATAGAGGCAAACCATGGGGCAGGCCATGGAATGGAGACAGAGGCACTTCATGGAATCGAGATAGAGGCAAACAGTGGCATGGAGACAAAGGCAGATCGTGGAATGAAGATATAGGAAAATTTCACTCAAAACATAAAGGTATGGTTCAGACTGATCATTCTAGAAATAATGTAGATTTTCATTATTGGCACAAACTAGGACACCTCAATAGAAATCATTATCAGAAGAAATATTATAGAGTTAGAATCTACAATGGAAATCACAATCATAATGTGAATTTTGCAAACACAGACACTCCTGAAGATGAATTTAGAAATCTGAGATTATTTATTTCTGAGGATGCTCTGTCTGCTGAGACAGATGATAAGAATGCATGGTTCATAGATTCAGGTGCATCTGCACATATGTCTTGTAGGAGAGAATGGTTCGAAGAATATAATGAGAATCTTAATGACACTCACATCTATTTAGGTGATAATAGGTCACTCAAAGTTCAAGGTTATGGAAAAGTAAAGGTGAAATTATCTAATGGTGAATTGAAACAGATACATAATGTTATGTATGTTCCTTGTGATAAAAAGAATCTTATTTATGTTTCAACCATAACCGAACATGACCTAAAGGTAGAATTTGGCAAGTACCAATGTCATATTAAAGACATTCGAGACCACTACAAGACTTTTGCTATAGGTTCAAGGTGTGTAGGACTCATGGGGGCTTCACCAGAAGGCAATATAATATCACGTTCATTCATATTAAGGTATTAAATATTCATGAAAACCTAAAAATTATATTGCTTATATATTAAGGGGCAAAGGGTTTTTTTTATTTAATGTAACAATACACAAATACTTTGGGGTCTTTTTTATATGGGCGGGCTGACAAATATCTGCCAAATGGAGATGGTGGGATCACGACCGGATGAGAAATCAGGTTGAGGCAAGGCTCGAGCTTACCAGTACGCACGGAAATCGCGTCTTGATGCATTCTTGAGGCCAGGGGTTTCATGGTGAAGTGGGTTTCCAGTCAATCATAGTCGAGAGACAGTGGTCATTGATAGCCAATTGTTACCAATAGCACTAAGACAGTTGTTACCAATAGCCTTGGGAGGCTCTAAGCCTCCAGGGCCTGTTATAGGCCCTCGATAGGCCTTGGCGGCTTGAATAACCAATCACTCGTGCCTATTACAGACCTTGGGAGGTTTAGTCAACCTCCTAGAGCTTGTTACAGGCCCTGGGGGCTTGGATACCTAGCCCACAACAAGCTTAGTCAACGATTGGGAAACTGCAACATGCAATCTAAATGTTGTACTATGTGCATCGGCTCTAGTGACATACAAGAAGTGATATCCTATCTCTTCATTAGACCATTAGATGTTTCAAATCATAATGATATGTGGTTGAGTAATTGCATTGTGGGTGAAGTAATGTGCATCCACAATATACATCGAAAGAAGCAAGGTGCAGTATAGAATGCATGTGGGGTCATAAGAGGGGTATCATATCAATATACTAGGTAGAAATATAAAGGGGTATAAAAAATGTTTATGAAAAAATTGATACATACAATATCTAGTGAAAATAGGGTTTTTTTTAAATTGGGAAGGCATATTGCGAGGGGGTAAAAAAAAAACGATTTTGGAAGGTATTTTCCAATATTTAGTAAAATTAGGGGTATTGTTTCATATGCCACGAACGAACGTGCTATGATAGTGGTTTATTGAGTGAAGCCCCCGTGGGAGGACTATATAAGCTGGATGTGTGCAAAGACAGTCATCAAGCATTGGCATCCACCATCATCACTACAGAGGAACTCTGGCATCAAAGGTATGGACACATTAATCATCATGATCTTATGCTGCTTCAAAACAAATTTATGGTTGAAGGTCTGCCTGTTATAAAGAATGTGCATTTAGAATGTAGTGCTTGTGCACTTGGAAAACAGCACCGAGATGCATTCCCAATACATCAAGAGGAAGAAACAAACTGATCTGCTTGAATTAATCCATACAGATGTATGCGGACCTATGCAGACTAGATCATTAGGAGGTGCATCATATTTTCTAACATTTATTGATGATAGATCTAGATACACATGGGTCTATTTTATAAGAAGAAAAAGGAGATGTCTTCGAATATTTCAAGGAATTCAAAATGATGGTCGAAAAGAAAATGGGAAAATGCATTAAATTTCTTAGATCTGACAATGGAGGGGAGTACGTGTCTGGAGCTTTCAAGAAATACTATAAGGAGAATGGAATCCAACAACAATTTACAATATTCCACACTCCTCAGCAAAATGGTGTAGCTGAGCGAAAGAATAGGACACTAGTTGAATGTGCTCGCAGTATGCTCCAAGGTAAGAACATGTCAAATGGTTTTTGGGCCAAAGCTGTTAATACTGCTGTATATTTGAAAAATAGAAGTCCAACAAAGAAATTAGATCTGCAAACATCATTTGAGGTCCTTTATGGATATAAACCTGAAGTTAAGCATCTACGAATTTTTGGTTGTAAAGCTTTTGCACATATACCAAAAGATTATAGAAGGAAACTAGATGCTAAATCCTTTGAATGTATCTTTGTTGGATATCACAATGATCATAAAGCTTATAAGCTATTTGACCCTAGCTCTCATAAGTTAATTGCAAGCAGAGATGTAGTGTTCCATGAACATGTAGATACAAGTGACAAATATGGCCAAGGACATACTTCTACTAATGAATATGTGAAATTAAATTCCATCATTCAGCAGCAGGAAGTGGAACAGCCACAAGAGAAGGAGCAGGAACAGAATAGCAGAAGCAATGGAAGCAGCAACAGTCACAGTGAAAATAGCAGAAACAGCATGAGCACTTCTATCAGTTCAGATGAAGATATAGCAGAAAGCAGAAGGATAATGGATGGTACCCCTACAGGCAATGTAGGACTAAGAAGGTTTTCAAGACAAACTCATCCTCCTTCAAGGTATGATGACTATGCTTTAATGTCCAATGCAATGAATGAACCAATGAATTATAAACAAGCCAAAGATAAAGAAGAATGGGTTGAAGCTATGAATGAAGAATATAATTCTATTATGAAGAATCAGACTTGGGAATTAACAGAATTACCAGAGAACAAAACACCCATAGGATGTAAATGGCTGTTTAAACATAAGCTTAAATCAGATGGTAGCATTGACAGATTTAAAGCAAGACTAGTTGCCAAAGGTTATGCTCAACAGGAGGGAATTGACTTTGAGGAAACTTTTGCACCAGTAGCAAAACTAAATACAATTAGAATTATGGTTGCATTAGCTACAACTCATAATTGGAAGACCCATCAATTAGATGTAAAATCTGCTTTCTTAAATGGTGAACTAAAAGAAGAAGTGTACTTAGTCCAACCTGAAGGCTTTGTATAGAAAGGTCAGGAGCATCTTGTATGTAAGTTAAAGAAAGCCATCTATGGATTGAAACAGGCCCCTAGGCCATGGTACATAAATATTGATACCTTCTTTAATCAGAAAGGCTTTGCGAAAAGCAAAAGTGATCCTAACCTTTATGTGAAGAAAGATAAGGAAGGAAATGTTTGCTTAATATCGTTATATGTTGATGATCTCATTATCACAGGAAATGCATGTAAATTGATTCCAGAAATAAAAAATCAGTTGTCACAGGAATTTGAAATGAAAGACCTTGGCGAACTTCACTATTGTTTGGGACTTGAAGTATGGAAAGAATCTGGTAAAACTATGATCACTCAAGGTAAGTATGTGAAGGATATATTGAGCAGATTCCATATGAGTGATTGCAAAGAATCAGTAATTCCTTTAGAACAGAATGTGAAGCTATGCAGTCAAGATGGAACAAAAGATGCAGATGGTTCTTTGTATAGACAGTTGGTCAGAAGTCTGAATTATCTCACTACTACAAGGCCAAATATATCATATGCAGTGAGCATTCTTAGTCAATTCATGGCTAAGCCAAATGAAAGCCATTGGAAGGATGCAAAGAAGGTCCTTAGATATCTGAAAGGGACAATGAACTTTGGTCTTTTATATACTGATAAGTTTGATGTTCAATTGGCAGTATTTTCTAACTCTGATTGGGCAGGGAATGTTGATGACAGAAGGTCTACTACAGGATATGCATTCAACATTGGATCAGGAGTCGTAGCATGGAGCAGCAAGAAACAACCAACTGTTTCTCTATCATCCACAGAAGCTGAATATAAATCCATGTCTAGTGCTACATGTGAAGCTGTCTGGTTGAGGAGGATTCTTGAAGATGTTGGAGAAAAGCAAGCAGAACCCACAAATATACATTGTGACAATCAAAGTGTAGTCAAGCTAGCACACAACCCAGTTTATCATGCAAGAACAAAACACATTGAGCTGCAACATCACTTTGTTACATCACTTTGTAGAGAAAAGATTGATTCTAAGGAAATTAAACTTATGTATTGTAATACAAATTGATAATGTCGCTTGATATATTTACAAAACCCATTGGCAAAATTTACTTTGAAATCCTTAGGCAGAAATTAGGTGTTGTAGAAAATTCGTTTCTACATTAAGGGGGTACATTGGGAATAATGTAGAAATGATAGGCAGATTGGCAAGGATTGAGTTGATGTGTACTTTCTATACTCAGCATGGTTTGGTTTGAGATCCACCTTTCTTGGATCTATGATCTGGTTTGTTATTATGTTTGTCATCTATATATTGTAACTACTTCTCTATCAATAATTGAATTGGTTTGGCCATTCCTTTGTGTATGAGAGCGAGCCTTTGTGCTCTGCTCCACATTGCCTCTCTGTATGTCTTAATTAAATGAATGTTGCTAAGGGAATGATTTTTCCTCCCGAGGAGGACAATGTTACCAATGCATGGCCAACCAATAGGAGCCCCATCTACCATCGCTTGAATTTGTTTTATTTAGTTTCTATTATTCGATATATTTAAATTTAGTTTTGAATTTTTTAGTATTTAATGCTTTTAAATTTTTATATTTAGTTTTATTGTTTGAATTTTTTAATAGAGGTGATTGGTATTTTGATTGCAGGATGAAAAGGCTGGAGCAGCGTAGATCGAATACAATAAAATCTAAGCCATCTCATTTAACCAAATCTGGATAAGGAAGGAAGCATCCAAAATTTTGTGGAGGTGGCCATTTACACAAAGGGGCTAGGTTGCTTATAAAAGGATGATGAACTCGACTGCCAAAGGTGTGCGTGGGGCTCTCCACAGATTTTAAGGAAATTATTTTTCGTGTGCTGTGTCTTTATATGTTTTTAAAATTTATATTTCAAAGAGAGGAGGAGGCGCTGCATACGAGGAGTAATTTCTGGATGTATTCAAGCTCTGTAATATTTATATAAATTCAAAACTAGAGATTGCTGCTATTGCAACTGTTTTATATATTTCAGTGATGTTTTTAAGACTACAAGATTGTTCTACATTTATATTTCTGAATATAGATCCAAAAAGGAATGTTCAATACTTTCATGTGTTCAATATTTTTTATTTGTTCAACTAAATAGCTGCAAAATCTGATGCATAACAATATATTGAAGATCATACTTAATTTAATTATTACTTGATTTAACATGTTGATTAGCTTTCTATAAAATTACAATTTATTTTTTTATGTAAACTAGTAAATTTAATCATATTTTATGCATCACAACCTAGTAAATTTAATCATATTTTATGCATCCACAACATTTGTATTATGCTCCCGGGATAGGATAGAAAAAGTTGTTTCCTAGAGCCACTGAATTGTTTTTCTTAGCCACTGAAATACTCTTAGTTTAGATTTCTTTTTGTATTTAGATTAGTTTGTATTTCATTTAGACCTAGTTAGCTTGCATTTAGGAAATTAGCATAATTTTACTAACAAATTGGGCTAGAAAAAGGTCCAAGGTAAATATAAATAGTTTATAATAGAAAAATAAATTTAGCCATGGTCAATCCATGGTTAACCAAAGTAAACCATAGTCAAACAAAGTCAACCATAGTCGAGAATAATCAACCATGGTAGCCAAAGTCAACCACCATCAACGAAAGCTAATAAAAGTCAGCTATAGTCAAACAAATTCAACCATAGTCGACCATACCCAACCATGGTTTAACCAAAATCAAGTATTGTGAATCATAGCGAAACCATATTCAACAAAAGTCAACAATAGGTTGAATTCTAATCAACCATATGATTTTAAGGTCAACCCTTATGTCAACCAAATTTAGCCATAGGATATACAATAGTGGGAACTATAATTCACCATATGATTTTAAAGTCAACACTTGTGTCAACCATAATCAAGTGAATAATCAGCCAAATTCAACCATGCCCAACCACCATCAATCATAGTCGACCATGGTCATCCCATAACCAACCATCAGTAACCACATTAGCCACAATCAACCATAGCTATTTAGTAAATCACAGTTGAACTCATACTCAACTGTGGTCAACCATAGCCTCCCTAAGCCAACCATAAGTCAACACATGGTCAACGTAAGTCAACCATATGGAATTATAATCAACCATATGATTTTAAAGTCAACTCTTATATCAACCCAAAGTCAACCATGGGAAAACAATAGTGGAATTATAGTTAACGATATGCTTTTTAAGTCAACCCTTGTGTCACTCATAGTCAAGTGAACAAGTCAACCATATGATATTATTATTAACCAATGCAATGCATAGTCAACCATGCCCAATCACAATCAACCATAATCAACCATGGTTAGTCAGAGACAACTATCATCAACCATGGTCTCGCACAGTAAACCATAGTTAATTAGTCTATTAGAGTCACCCATAGTACACTATGGTCAACCATAGCCCTACCAATTCCAACCAAACTCAATCATAGTTAACCAAAATCAACCATATCCAACCAAAAACTCAACCATAGTTAACCACAATTAGCCATATCCAACCGAAGTTAAAAGTTAAATAAGTTCAATGAATGGTTAGTTGTGGGAAAAAAGGTCAACCATAGTTAACAATAAACAATTAGTCAACCATATTCAACCATGGTCAACGTTAGTAAAACCATCATTAACCAAAGTCAACCATATGGTTGACCATGGTTGAATATGTTTGACCGTGGGAGACCATGGCTGATTAATAATAATAAGAATAGCCAACTATCGCCAACCATGGTCAACATAAAGTCATGGTCAAGCATAGTAAACTATAGTTAATTAGTCAATTAGAGTCACCCATAGCCTACCAAAGCCAACCAAGCACAACCATAGTTAACCAAAATCAACCATATCCAACCAAAGTTAAAAGTTAAATAAAGTTCAATGAATGGTTAGCTATGGAAAAAAAAGTTAACCATAGTCAACAATAAACAATTGGTCAACCATAGTCGACCATGATCAACGCTAGTAAACCATCATTTAGCCAAAGTCGACCATGATCAACGTTAGTAAACTATCATTAACCAAAGTCGACCATGGTTGAATATGGTTGACCGTGGTTGACCATTGTTGGTTAATAATAATAATAATAACCAACTGTTGTCATCCATGGTCAACCAATGTTGTGCACAATAGACCAACCATGGTCAACCAACCATCATCCAAATATATCCATGGTTAACCATGGTGAACAATACTTAACCATGGTCAACCAAACTCATCCATACTCAACCATGGTCAACCTAAGTCAATCACGATCAATGATAGTTAATCATCCTTAACCAATGTCAACCATATGGTTGAGCATGGTTAACTATGGTTGAGCGCATGGTTGGTTAATAATAATAATAATAACCAACTACAATTGTTAATATTAATAATAATATTATTATAAAGCATGGTTGTCTATTTAGTATGGTTGACCATGTGTCGACAATATCTAACCATGGTCAACTAAAGTTAACCATGGTCGACCATAGTCAACCATCGTCAACCATGCTGAACCATAGTCAACCAAAGTAAAACCATATGGGTTGGCAACCGTCGACTATGGTTTTCCATGGTTTCTTAGTAATAAAAATAATAATTATTATTATTAACCGTGGTCGACTATAATTGACCATGGTCAACGAGTCAATTATGGAAAAACAAGTCACCCTTAGCCCAACCATGGGCAATCATAGTCAACCACAGTCAATTAGTCAAACAAATTCAAACCATAGTTAAACAAAGTCAACAGTTGTCAATCATGGTCAACCCATATCCATCAAATGTCAATTATGGCCAATCAAAGTCAACCATAGTCAAACATGGTCAAGTATGATCAAACCATAGTCAAACATGGTCAAGCATGGTCAACCATAGTCTTCCATAAGAAAACAAAGTCAACCATCGTTAAACAATGTAAACTTAGTTCACCATAGCCAACCATGGTCAACCATAGTCAATCATATTGAACCATATTTTGCAATAGTCAACCATGGTCTACCAATAGTTAAGTATGGCCAAACTAGGTCTACCATAGTCAACAATGGTTAACTAAAGTCAACCAAATTATCTTAACCATTGTTGACTTTAATATTAAAATGGGCGAAATTATTATTAATATTTTACCCATTATTATTATTGGGCCATTTTTAAAATGGCCAAAATTAATATTAAAATGGCCAATATTAATAGTAATATTAAAATGGTAATTTAATATTAAAATGACCAATATTAATATTAATATTAAAATGGTCATTTGGCCAAATTTGGTTAAAATATTAATAATAATATTAAATAAATTAATATTAATAAATATAATATTAAATTATTAATATTAATAAATTAATATTAAATTATTAATATTAATAAATTTGGCCATTTGGTTAACTAAAGTCAACCAAATTCTTTCTTAATGGCCAAAAAATGATTAAACTAGCAATTGCCCCCAAAAGGTGCAAATATACGTTGATAGGTTGATGTAAGAGGGCTGATAGGTTGTTGAAGTGTAACATACCCCTTTTTGGTGAAAAACATTTTATGTTGGAAACATTATCTTACTTTTATTGTTAAAGTTTTATATTGAACAAGTGTCCAAGGATGACTGTAATTTGCACATATTTTATTAATAAATAATTTAAATAGGAGACAAACACCTAAGGAGACTATTGAAAGAGTGTTTACTGACCCATTAGGTGGAATGGAATCTGAGGTAGAAGGCAATGGAAAAAGTGGCGAGCATCATTAGGCAAGTAACTAGCTATTGGTACGGGACAACTCTTTTGAAATGTTGTCATAGTGCCCTGAAATATGGGACTAGAGCTTGAGGCTAATTTATTGAAAACTGACCACTAAAGACCTAGGAAATCTTATAAAGCCATCGAATTTGGACTGAGGTTCATCACCTTTCCTGACAAGGAAATTTACCTTGGGGTTCTGCTATATCCACCCAAGAGATTCGATGAGGGGAGATTGGCTAGTTTTGATCATGGTGTAAGTCTGCTTTTTTTAACTGTTGAGAGCAATGTTATACTGTTGAGTACAGATTCATAAAATCCGAGGAGCAAGTCCTTATAGAATGCCGGTTATTACAATTTATGAGTGCCTTGCTTCTACACAGAGTCTTCTACCTAGTGGTTCGGTGAACATGATCGGGGGTCCAAAGGAGGCAAGTAGATAGGTTGCTTCTTCTGGAGAAGGTGGGAGGAACAAGCCTCCTGGGTGTTTGTCCATCCTATCTACAGTTACAGGTTCTACTTGTCATTTCTGTTCTAAGCAGTTAACTGATTTCTGCAAATTGTTGACTTAGTAATTACAGTTATCATCATATAGAAGTAATTGTTTTGAATTCTGACCTAGTTGTGATTCTGTATAATGATGATTAAGTAATGAGATGATTGAATAAATATCTTCTTTTTATTTTTTCCCCATACTAGTTACAGTATCGTACTCTAGTACAGAGAAGAGAATTAAGATAGATGAAGGATATGTAGAATGCCAAAATGAATGAATAGACTAACACTGTTGTGTTTTCTTAATATTCCTTATCAGTTACAATCTGTAATATAAATTATACATGTCTAAACTTAGGAATTATACTAACATTTTAGATTTTAGGCCTATATAATATTTATTTACATAGAATCAGAAGTAAATATTTCATCTATGTATGAATACCTAGGGTTTCACTTTAGGTCATTTATTTCCTTACAAAAGATATATGCTATGTATTCTCTTCTCAAAAATAGTATAGTGTTATAAATTGAATTTATTTCTTTTATAAACATTTATGAAATATAACAGCTGCAAGTTAAAACATTGCAATTTGCATAGAAGCTGCTACAATGTACTTACATCTTTAAAACAGATTTCTATCATTGCAAAACAACAACATTGTTGTATAGTATTATTTCATTCTCAGTATTCATATATTTTATTTGATTTAATCATCAAACTACAGTTTTGAACTAAAAACATTTCCCTTGTTGATTAAAAACTCTAAGGTTTCACTCCTAGCTAGTCAAACACAAAATAAACCTAACTTTATCACTTTTCATTTTTTCTACAACGAAGGAAGTAACCAAGACAGGGTTCGACCCTTAGAAGACTTTTGCATACCAAACAGTTACGGTTTTGAAACCCTCATCACTTTACAACATATTAATACTTTTAGACCAAACAAACAAGGATTCGAAACATAGAACCATTAAGAAAAGCAAACAAGTATCTTAGTATAAATAGGGTTTGAAAACTAGCTCACGATCGAACAACATAACCCTATCTTTACGACAGGGTTTCAAATGAAGCATCCATCCTTATACAAGTAGTTACCGAGTCATTTGCACAACGACAAGGCGTTTAGCCTGAGACTCATGGCCATAATAAAAAACAACACTGATAAACAAACCAACACAGGATTTTAGAGCACTGTTAACTTAGGTCGACGTATTTAAAACTTTATTTACAAAACAACCCATATAATTACCAAATTAGATGAACGTTAAATTTCTTACTACAATTTCCATTTCCTTCCACAATTTACTGATTTAAAACAAAATCGACCTTCATATTTAAAGACATTCAATCTTTAAAGTTACAGTTCGAGACGAGGCCAAACCCCAACAGTAATCATACAAAAAATATTGATTGGAAGATTGAAACATTATTTATTTATTTGTTCTTCCATCAAAACAACTGAGGGATATTACCCTTGTTACTCTTACAACATACTTGATATACAGTAACCCTGTAGAATCCATCATAAGGGTAGGTCAAGGATTCAATCCTCCCTACGCATGCTTCAAAGCATGTAAACATTACAATGGCGGCCACACCATCAGAAAAATCGAAACCTCTGGGTAAGACACACATGGTCAACAGTTTCCAGGAGAACCTACAGGGGGAAACCATCGAGACTTACCTTTCACAAGAAGGTAGTTTCCCATTAGCTTGAGCATATAACCTTGTAGACGAAAACACCTATCATTTGAATAGAAGGTGGTTTAATCTAAGTTTCAAGCTTAAAACCATATTGACGATTGCATCATTACGAGAGTTTCAGTAAAACATTACCTTCATTTTAACCGAAGATCGAAAATGATAACCTCTGCAACAAGCAATACTTTTCCTGAGCCATTCAAATACCAAATCAATGCAGTGAACTTCCACACTAGATCTCGGCTTTTAAACTATTAACTTGAAATAGAAATCACCCTCATGTCACAGGTTCGAATCATGGGAGAAGCTCCCAAAACCTGCTAACGAAACCCTGAAAATTCTCAGTCCTGTTGGCCTCTCCACCGAGCCACCAACAACTTACAATGAATTCCAAAGGAAACAACACACTACGAAACTTAGTGGAGGATTAGGGTTAAGTCCCAAAGCCCGGGAGTAACAAAGATCAACGGGTGGAGATCATACATCACAAAACCTCGTAATTCCAAGCAACCACTACATTTATGACTACATTAATAACCATTTCCACCGTGGAGTACTAGCTCAGACAAACTCCAAACCAAACCATGTACAGCTCGACCATGTACACTGTATTTTCACATTGCCTTCACATGTTAAACACCACGATGGCATCCACCGAGATATTCCACCGAGATGGTAGATAGGAGTGTTTAATTCCAAGCTTGGATGCGAATGCTTTCCAACACATGTCCACTACATCATTAATACCCTGTCCTTATCACCCGTTGTTACGTTGTTTATGTTTACCCACCTTGTCATAATATATATCATAATGTAAGTCATAGTTTATATTACGGTATCCAATCAACTAGGAATCAATCACATGTTCTAAAGGGTTCACGATGATGCTCACTTTTTCATATTATTTTGTATATAGGACCAATGCATAAGTTTTTGCATATAGGAATTACATATAGTTTAAATGATCTAGGAATTTTATGGTAATGGCATATAGTTTACACTATAGGAATTATATGGAAGTTGCATATAGTTCACACCATAGGAAAAGCATGGAAAAAAGTATATAGTCCCATCTATTATAGGGAATCATATGATAATTTAGAAGTAGTTCACATACTATAGGAATATATATTATCTTGCCGTTAGCCTATGTAGCAATAAGGCACATTATTTTTACAATAATTGCATTAGCATATTATACTAAAACATTGCTACGATAATATATTTCATCATTTGAAATGTTAAACAAGGAATGTATGAGATGTATAGCTTACAACTACAAACTTTTAGACGAGTCACTTTATAAGTACTTTAGAAATTTTATACAGAACCTTTGATGGCTAACTGAAAATGCTTTTTAAATTATACTTGTTTTACTTGATCTGACATGTCACCCTTACTTGTTAATCTACGAAAGGGAATGGTCCAAATGCTTAGCATAATGCTAAGTAAGCCTCGGGGTACCCTTAGGACCCCTTTCATCATCAAAAGAAGAACAACAGTTAGCGCTTTATAAACATTAATATTTGAGTTGAGCAGTGACGTAGGTAATATAAAATATAGTTGAGACAATAAAAAATCCAATTAACATCTTAATGTAGACTTTAATTTCATTTCATAACGAGGCGCAAAATAATACATTGTATGATCGTTACAAACATTTATTCCAGCATGACGACATAGAAGCATTAATTATAATTTTGCACAGTTAGTATATGCATTAAATGCTACGTTGAAAAATTTTAATTTTTTGTGAATTTTCGGGATGTTACATGTGGTATCAGAGTGCGAGTTCAAACTCTAGGCCTGAAATAGGCTCACACACGCAAAACAAAAAAGAAAACTAGAAAGTTTTCATTACTAATTTTTATTTTTAATTTGTTTTTGTATAGAACAGTTTGACAATTAATTTGCAGGTATGGAAATACTAGATGAATCAGCAGAGGACAGGTCTGCTCGTAATGAGCATAATAATAATAACAACCATGAAAGAATATATGTTGAATTAAATAACCAATCTTCTGAACTTCTACGTACTGTCAAAGATTTAAAATCCAAGATAAGAACTGTTAACGAAGAGAATGAATGGATTTTGAAGGCACAAGAAGAGTTAAAATCAGATTTTAATGGAGAAGTATCATAATGAGGAAAGAGGAAGGAAATCAGAAGTAAATTCTTGATTCTGGTACAATGTCCCACAAACATAAGAACAAGAAATCAAAGAATGGTAAAAGTAATAGTTACTCTTCATTTGAATCTGATCGAAGTAATTGTGATCAGTGACAGTGATTGTTGTTCTAAGAAAAGGAAGCATAAGCATCACGAACAAATTACAGGAGAGTTTAAAAAGATTAATCCACCAACCTTTAATGGCGAAAGTGAAAATGGTGAGACAGCTGAAGCATGGCTGTCTGGCATGAAGAAATACTTTCATATTTACGATTACTCTTCTCAGTTAAGAGCTAATATGGCTATTTACAATCTGTCCGGAAAAAGCAGGATATTTGGTGGCAGGTTCTTAAAAGAATTAAGAGTATTAAAGAAAGAGACATAACTTGGAGTATGTTTACAAATTTATTTAAGAAAAAGTTATTGTCGGAGCAATACTATGAAGATAAATCCAAGGAATTTTATGAATTTAAAAATTGGGTACTATGAGTATCAAGGAGTTGTGCAGCAAGTTCCTTAGCTTGCTGAGGTATGTACCTTACATGGTCAAAGAGAAGCCTAAAGTACAAAGGTTTCTAAGTTGTCTACCTTTCAACATAAAAGAAAGAATCGAGTATGATAACCCTTCCACTTTGGAAGAGGCCATGAGGAAAGCTAATTTCTATTTCGAGCAAAATAGAAAAAGGAGAAGGAATATATGGCTGGAAGAGTAATAAGTCTAATCATTTTGATCATAAAAAAAAAGTTTTAATCATAATTCTGGACGTTTTAAGAAAAATTTAATAACAGAAAATTTCCAAGTAATAATAATTATAGGGGTAATGCACCACAGAATTTTAGTGCTGCAAGGAATGTGCCTAATAATAATAACAACAATAATAATAACAACACCAGGTATGTTGAACAGAAATCACCTTTGAAGTGTTATGATTGCGGTGGACCCCCATATTCGAGCTCAATTCCCACGCAACAAAAAGATAGTCGACAACATTCACACCATACAAGCGGAGCCTACAATTGGTGATGTAGCAAGAGAAATTCCCGGGATAAATGTAGCACTGGAAAAATCGTCAAGCAGACCATCAAACGTCTATGGTCAAAATCGAAGGTATGATACAAAACAAATCTATTTCCATTCTAATAGATCTAGGTGCAAGTTTGAGTTACATTTCACTTGATTTAGTGAAAAGTTGCAAGTTAAAGAGAAAAATTTGATAATTCATGGTTAGTTCAGCTAACAACAGGCACTAAAAGAAGGTTACAGATTTAATCAAAAGTTGTGATGTATTTATAAGTCAGTTGAAAACGCAAGTTAATTTGAATGTTTTACCATTAGGGTCATATGACTTGTTGATTGGCATGGACTGGCTTGAACAACATAGAGTAGTACTTAATTGTTATGAAAAGTCTTTTACTTGTTTGAATAATGAAGGTATTACTGAAACAGTAAAAGGAATTCATAGGAACACTTATGTAAGACAAATTTTTGCTTTACAAGTAAAGACAGTTTGCAAGAAAGGGTTGTAAAATGTTTGCTGTTAATGTTATTAATGATGAATGTTCATCTAAAGAAGATAAGATAAAAATGGAGGATATACCCATCCTTAGGGACTTTTCTGATGTATTCCTGGAAGAAATTACAGGACTAACCTTTGAAAATGGAACTTGATTTCACCATTGAGTTAGTAGACCGGGTGCGGTTACAAACTCAAAGGATCCCTACAGAATGAATATCCTAGAGTTTAAATGAACTAAAATCTCAGCTAAATGAATTAATAGATAAAAACTACATAAGGCCAAGTGTGCCTCCTTGGGGAGCGCCAGCTATTTTTGTTAAAAAGAATGACGAAACCATGCGACTGTGCATAGATTACCACCAACTTAATAAAATGACCATTAAGAATCGATATCCCTTGCCCACATTGACGATCTATTCGATCGAGTACGCGGAGCAGAGATATTTACTAAAATTGATTTAATATCTGGTTATCATCAAGTTAGAATAAAAGACGAAGACATATCCAAAACTACTTTTAGAACTCATTATGGACACTACGAGTTCGTAGTTATGCCTTTTGGGATAACTAACGCACCGATAGTCTTCATGTGTTTAATGAAAAACGTTCTGCATAAGTACTTGGATAAGTTTGTAGTTGTGTTCATTGATGATATTCTAATTTACTCAAAAACTAAAGAAGAGCATGACAAACATTTAAGAATAATTCTACAAGTCCTAAGAGAACATCAAATTTATGCTAAGTTCAGCAAATGTGACTTTTATAAAGATAAAATACAGTACTTAGGTCACATAATCTCTAAAGATGGAATTTTCATCGACCCTGATAAGATAAAATCAATTAATGAGTGGCATGTTCCTATAGATGTAACTGACGTTCGGTCATTTATGGGGATAACAGGTTACTACATAAAGTTTATTGAAGGGTTCTCTCGAATTGCGAATCCCATCACTTCTTTGCCGAAAAAGGGGAAGAAATTCGTATGGGATAAAAAATGCCAAGAAAGTTTTAATAAGTTAAAAGAATTATTAACAAATGCACCCATTTTAAAAATTGTTGATCCTAATAAGGACTTCGTTGTATGCACTGATGGATGTAACGAAGGACTTAGAGGGGTCCTAACTCAAGAGGGTCATGCCATTGCTTATGAGTCAAGGAAATTAAAAATCCACGAAAAGAACTACGCAACTTATGATCTTGAGTTGGCAGCCGTGATACATGCACTAAAAACGTGGCGCCATCACTTGATTGAGAGAAATTTTATACTAATGACAGATAATAAGGGCTTAAAATACTTGTTGAATCAAACAAATCTTAACGCAAGGCAAGCTAGATGGCTAGATTTCCTTAGCGAGTACGATTTCAAGATCCAACACATTAAATGAAAGGAAAGCAAAGTTGCTGATGGGGAAGAAATTTGTATGGGATCAAAAATGCCAAGAAAGTTTTAATAAGTTAAAAGAATTATTAACAAACGCACCCATTTTAAAAATTGTTGATCCTAATAAGGACTTCGTTGTATGCAATGATGGATGTAACGAAGGACTTAGAGGGCTCCTAACTCAAGAGGGTCATGCCATTGCTTATGAGTCAAGGAAATTAAAAATCCACGAAAAGAACTACGCAACTTACGATCTTGAGTTGGCAGCTGTGATACATGCACTAAAAACGTGGCGCCATCACTTGATTGAGAGAAATTTTATACTAATGACAGATAATAAGGGCTTAAAATACTTGTTGAATCAAACAAATCTTAACGCAAGGCAAGCTAGATGGCTAGATTTCCTTAGCGAGTACGATTTCAAGATCCAACACATTAAAGGAAAGGAAAACAAAGTTGCTGATGCCTTGAGTAGAAATGAAAAATTAAGTTTTGTGGCAGCAATCAACACGTTTAAGACAGATCTGGAAAATCATATCCAAGAAGAAATTAAGCAAGATGAAAATTATCAAAAATTGCGTGATAAAGTTGTTGACATTTTTTCTAAATTTTTTATAAAAGATTACAACATTAATAAAAATGGCTTAATGAATTATAAAAACAGAATTTATGTACCTAATATGTCAAAATTTAAGCTGTTGATTTTGGATGAAGTTCATAAGAGTCTTTATTTGGGACACTCTGGTTATCAGAAAATGATAACTATGTTAAAGAAGGATTATTTTTCGCCCAACATGAAGAATGAAGTGGCTGAGTACATAGCTAGGTGTTTTGAATGTCAGACCATTAAGGTTGAACATCAATACCCACCTGGACTATTGCAGCCATTGCCAATTCCAAAATGGAAATGAGAAATTA
Organism: Larix kaempferi; assembly: GCA_027924585.1. Taxonomy (NCBI): domain Eukaryota; kingdom Viridiplantae; phylum Streptophyta; class Pinopsida; order Pinales; family Pinaceae; genus Larix; species Larix kaempferi. Next base: position 15,941,541 of record BSBM01000111.1, on the reverse strand, counting down.
TAGGTATTGATTTTATTACAAGCTTGCCTAAGAATCAGAAGCAGAATGACTCAATAATGGTTGTTGTGGACAAACTAAGTAAAGGTTCTCATTTTATTCCTGTTAAGACCACTTTTAAAGCTCCTAACATTGCAGATGTATTTATGAAGCAAATTTTTCGCTTGCACGGAACCCAAAAGGTAATTATTTCTGATCAAGATTCCAAGTTTACTGGAAATTTTTGGACAACACTGTTTAAAGGTTTAATTACTAAACTGAATTTCAGCACTTCCTTCCACCCACAAACTGATGGGAAAACTGAAAGGGTAAATCATATTTTAGAAGACATGCTGAGAGTGTATGTCAAGAACCAGCCATCTAAGTGGGAGGATTATTTGCATTTAGCAGAATTTGCATACAATAATCATTATCAAGCATCTGCTAGGTTTAGTCCATTTGAAATTTTATATAGAAGAAAGTGCATTACTCCTATATCTTGGGATAATCCTGTTGACAGATTGATGCTAGGACCAGATTTGTTAAAAGAGATGGAGCTAACCGTGAAATAGGTATAAGGAAACCTAAAAGTTGCACAAGATTGATAAAAAAGTTATGCAGATCTGAAACGTACTGAAAGAGAATTTCAGGTTGTAGATCATGTTTTTGTAAAGTTATAACCCAAGATAAGTTCTTTTAAACTTGGGAGTTGTGTGAAAACTAGAACCAAGGTAATGTGGATCATTTGAAGTCCTATCAAGGATCGGTCTTGTTGCATATCAATTGGATTTACCATATAACTTAAGAATCCATAATGTTTTTCACATTTATGTTTCAAAAAAAATATGTGCACGATGCTACTCATGTGTTGAATTGGAATGATATACAGGTGGAACTGGACTGTATTCTCGACAGGAGGGAAATTATGCTCCAGAATCGTACCATAGGGAAGGTAAAGGTGCAAGGGAAGCACCTTAGCCCTGATGAAGCTACCTGGGAACTGGAAAGTAACATGCGGGCAACATATCCAGTTCTATTCCAGGGACGCTCTGACGAAGAATAAGCAACATCAAGGACGATGTTGAGCTTAAGTGGGGGTGTTTGTAACATACCCCTTTTTGCCGAAAAACATTTTATGTTGGAAACATTATCTTAACTTTTATTATAAAGTTTTATATTGGACAAGTGTCCAAGGATGACTGAAATTTGCACAATATTTTATTATTAAATAAATTAAATAGGAGACAAACACCTAAGGAGACTGTTGAAAGAGTGTTTACTAAACCACTAGGTGGAATGGAATCTGGGGTAGAAGGCAATGGACAAGTGGCAGCATCATGAGGCAAGTAACTAGCTATTGGTATGGGACAACTCCCTTGAAATGTGGTCATAGTGCCCTGAAATATGGGACTGGATCTTGAGGCTCATTTATTGAAAACTGACCACTAAAGAGCTAGGCAATCTTATAATGCCATCGAATTTGGACTAAGGTTCATCACTTTTCCTGACGAGGAAATTTACCTTAGGGTTTTGCTATATGCACCCAAGAGATTCAATGAGGGGATATGCTAGGTTTTTATCATGGTGTAAGTCTACCTATTTTACTGTTGAGGGCAGAGTTATACTATTGAGTGCAGAGTCTTAAAATCTGAGGAGCAAGTCTTTATAGATTGCTGGTTATACAATTTCTGAATGCCTTTCTTCTACACAGAGTCTTCTACCTAGTGGTTCAATGAACAATCTCGGGGGTCCAAAGGAGGCAAGTAGATTGGCTGCTTCTTCTGGAGAAGGTTGGGAGGAACAGGACTCCTTGGGTGTTTGTCCAACCTATCTATAGTTATAGGTTTGTAACCTCCCTACAATTTGACCGTTATTATTATTATTGTAGTAAATGTAATATCCTTCTCTTTATTCTTATTGGAGTTTTGTTGATTAAATAGGATTATCCCTTGTGTAGAGATCTTTTGTATCAAAGAGTCATATTCGTTATTACTGTGAGGAAAACTCTTTTATCTACTGGAGATTCGAATCAGCTAATGTAAGAATACATTGATAGGAAATGTAGAGGGATCCACTCCATTATTTGGAGTATATTTCTTTTTATGATCTTGGATCAATCTTGACAGCTTGGCGAGATTGTATACTCCGAAGGGAAGTCCATGTAGGAGGGAGATGCGGTCCATGCATCTATTTGATATTTAATTTTCGTCACTGTATGGGAATCGTGGGAGTAGAGAGGTAACCGAGTATTAAATGGGGAGTGGTTGGTGTTGGGAGGCCTCTCTCAAAGAGAGCCAAGTCTATGCCAAGTGGAGAAGAGGAAGGGCACAAGGCCCGTTCTGATTTCCTACTGGCGGAAGAGTTACTACCCTTACCTCGGTGGATTCCCCAAAGGAAAAGAGGATCCCCATTCTTCGGAAGGGATCTTTCCTCTAGAAAGGGATCACAGTTCTTAAGAGGGGGATCATTTTTGGTGAGAGTGTGTCCATTGATATGGTAGATCCGAATAATTGGAGACATGTTAGTTTTGGGAATAGATCTCTACGGAATTGGCTGAGGAGATCTCTGCAATTTTTGTTAATATAGTTTCTCTGTGTATTGGGTAGGGGGGAGCTAACCGGTTTTGAAAATAGACCTCTTCATATTTGGAGGGGGAAATCTCTACGACTTGTGAATGAGATCTATGCAAATGTTCTGTAGATGAAAGGATCTCTGCGATGGGCATTTGACAGGGAGAAAGGAGAGAACGATTTTGGAAAAACGGCCATGGTGGCATATACCTATGAGAGGATCTCTCTCACAAGGCTAATGCGAATGAGTCTAGGGCGAGACAAACCTTCGTAAGAAATGCGATTATAGTACTGACTACAGGATCAAATATGCAGTGCTCATTGAGCCTATGTGATTAAGGTTATCTTTTACATAATTGATTGCTGCAAGGAGAAGAGAGGTATTAACCTCTGCGTGAAGCGAGCCGAGAGCAATTTCTATGATAAGAGGAAGGATGCAATACATTCTATAGGTAATGTTTTCCTCTCTAGTTAGCCTCCTGCCTCACTATATCTTTTAACACACCTTTTTAATAATCTCTTTGCATATAATTCTTGCATCTGAATGAGTAAAACATATATATACCTGAACCACATTGGTAGTTCTTTGATCTAAGTACACACTTTTCAATTAGAGGCTTATATATTTGTAAAATATCGATGGATACCTACTGGTAGGTCCCTGCTATTTAGATTTTATAGGATCTCATGTCCTGTTTTGCTTTTGCTATATTTTAAGCTTGAACCCTGACCATGCTGCAACGTTGAATGCCTTGATCTATTTTGTTATAAACCATCGACTGTTATCTGTTTAGATAAGGATTGCCTAAATTATGATAGTTGATCTTTGCGTATCATCACTTGGGGTAGCTGGATTGGTGTGGTTGCATTGTTGTTGAATAACTATGTCGTATGCTTTAGTTCTGATCTCTGTGAAATGTGGTTAGCAAAAGAGATTAATCCAGGTTTTGTATATATATATATATATATGTGTGTGTGTGTGTGTGTGTGTGTGGTTTGGTAAAAATCTATTTATGCCGTATACTCAGATTTGTATTCCCAGTGAACAACGATAGAGCCATTCCGTCTTGAATATATATATATGATTTGGTGAATCTTTGTTTTATACTGAGATTGGTATTTTGTTTTATGAATAGTGATGGAACCCAGATCCGTCCAGGTTTTGTATAGATATATACATGTGGTTTGGTAAAACTCGATTTATATCGTATACTCAGACATTATTTTATGTTTGTACTAACCAATTCATATGCTATCAATTATATAAAGTTGATCTCTTCGTTAAACTAGCCATTGGGTATATATAGACTGGTTTATGTTTGTATTATCAAATGTTTATGCCAGCAACTTATATAGGTTTGATTTTTGTCAAAATTGTGCTATTCCGCGATTGGGTACATTTTGTCATTGTCTTATGTTATGCACTATCAAGTGTTCATGCCAACGATTGGTATGGAGTTGAGTTTGACTTACGAAGTACACCAAAGCACTATAGATCTATAGTAACAAGCTGATTTTGTAAATGTGAAGTTATGTTCACCAATGAATGTCATGAAAAATACTCTCTATAATATCAACAACGAGAAAGGGGAGAACTGTTAATGTAACCACGGTTGGAGGATGCAATCCCCTCAGTTTGATGAATAAGAAAATGGCTTATGACTTCTTGTGGATGTAGCCCATAGAGTGGGGTGAACCACTTACATTGGTCTCATGTCTCTTGTGTAATTACTTGTCATGTGTTTTATTTCCACTTAATATTTGTGATTCTAAATGTTTAGTGATTTTGATGCATATGTTCCAGTAATGTTTAGAGATATAAACTATGATATGTATGCATTGACTTCTTTAGTTATCTTGAAGCAAATTGTTATAATAAAAATGGTGTACCATATAATGTTTTCCATTTACATGAGTACTCTATTTAAGATAGAAGAAATGGTTTTTATTACATGGTAGATGAATGGTTAAACATTGGAATTATTGGCTAAGACTTGGCATAATTAAGTCAAATTTATAAGAGTACTGGTTGTAGAATGATTGGATGAAATACATCGCATTCTTAATATAATTTGTTTACAGATAACTAATCATTCTTGGGTTGATGCTAGGATGGCGGACATTCGATAATTATTTGAACAAATCTTATTTTAAGTTATGGAGTTACTTAATGTCACAACAATTCCTAATGCATGGGTTATATAAAATAGACATTCTTATGTAGCAATTAAATGCAAATGATTCTTATGCTATAATGATTCAAGACCATGATTATGATTTATTATTTTTCCCTTAGAAATTTATTATGATTTAAGTATTCTGGTATAGAATGTTTCATAGGTAAACTTGATGATGCATGATGAATATTTCTATTTAATTAATCGCTATTTACTCATAGAAGTATGTTACAAAATATTAAATTCACTACTTTAGTAAATGACATATCGGGGGATGTTACAACTGGTATCATAGCCTTAGGTTACAACACTAGGGCCTAATGAGCTCAACATGACATAAGCAAGTATAAAGGTTGTTAAGTTTACTAATCAAATTGTTTTTGGGTTCATTTTGGATGCATGGACTATATTGGACAAGGGGAAAGTGAATCTCCAAGCTCAACTTCAAGTTTCTCTCGCTAGGGGAAAGTGAATCTCCAAGCTCGACTTCAAGTTTCTCTCGCCAGGTATTCCGGATTTCAATTAAGTGTGCTCCTTTGAAATTGTGATTTCTGCTTACAAGATGTTGTATTGTAGTTATATGCAATTCCTGTTGTATGGTACAATTGTGATGTTTTGATTAAGGTAGTATTACTGCTTATAAAAGGTTGAATTGTATTCCCATATATTCTTGCTATATGGACTAATATGATAATTAACATTGTTGAAAGCCTAAGTATATCTAGTTGACTTATGAATCTTGGTGGAGGTGAGACCGTGTCTTGTTTTGATTGAAAACATGCTTTTTGTCTCGACTCTATCATATAGTTGAATGATTAGGATGACTAGCGTTAATGAATAGTTCATTGTCATGAACACTAACGAAATCTCATTGTTTAGCATTAAGTTTTTATGTTGAGAAGTATAGTTGATTTCATGCTCTAAATGTGGCTAACAACATGTGGAAACATATCCATCGTATTCTCAATTAAAAGATAGTGATAATTAATATATAATCTCTAAGATATAAATTGATGCTTAAATAAAAAGGTGAAATGGTTAAGCTCATTTTTATATATTAATATTTCAATATCTCATAAAAAGAAAAAGAGACAATTGGTTTATATTTATCAAAAGGAAAAGATGTTGTTATATGGTTATATAAAAAGGCAAAATGGTTAATTCATCTAGATTATAGTATCTAATATATTTTCATTAAGAGATAAAATGTTGTTCTATAGTTACATGGATGTTTATCTCAATTTGTATTATAGGAATGTTTAAGGGTTGTGTGCTATAGTTATATGGTGAAGTTGATTAGTATTTCATTCTACATTATAGTAATGAGTTAAGGGTGGTGTTTTATGTTTATATAAAGGTAATACATGAGTCATTTCTTGGATTATGATTCAATAATTGTTTTGAACAGATCTAGCTTAATGCAAACTTACAATTAGACTGATGATAGTGGTTTGCATGAAATGAGTTACTATGTCTATAAGAAACTGAATGGAAATCAAGATATAAATTTGAAATCCTATTATGGGAAAATTTAAAGTTAAAATTAGAGGCTTTGATAGGTTCTGGAATGTCAAACTATAAACTAACAATGTAATGATTGCAATACTTTTATTTTCAGAATTTTTTTATTTCTATGTCATGGTGACTGACAGTACTTTGAGGTTATTACAGGTAAAGACTTATGACGGCTTCTATAAAAACCATAACTTAAGAAGATCTTGAACTCATGAAACCTGCAATAAAGAACAAGGAACTTTATAAAGACTTTTGAGCTAACCATGGGGGACGCCCTGGGTTATAAAACTCTTGGAAATTTTTAAAGAAATTTCCTTACACTAAAACAAAATATTTATTGAAGAGTTAACCAATAAATAAAAGAAGCAATTGAATAAGAAGAAAAACTTATGTCTAAACAAGGTGACCTAAAATTCAAATAAAGAACCTTTCCCAAAAGGAACGGTTGCAGAGAGAGGACTTTGCATGGGACAAGTGTTCCCAAGTTCACTGGAGGGTCCAGTCGTGAATATGAGCGCTCAAAACATTAGATTGTTGATATCTGGTGTGTCCTATTAAAAAGGACTATCCTAGTGAGAAGACTGTGAAGGTTGAAGGGGAAGGTTATTCAGAAAGATCCACACCATAATAGGCTGATAAAATAACCTTGTGACTACTCTGCATTAGTAATAAAGATATAAAACAACCTTGAGACTTCGACCAGATCCACAACATCGAGGTAAGAATCTTCTGGTATGGAATAATTACCAAGTGATTGATGAGAGTCATGTGTTGAGCGTAAGCTCTGGAGCACATGGACTACCTTGTTATGTGTTGAGCATAAGCTATGGAACACATGGACTACCTTGTCATGTGTTGAGCATAAGCTCTGGAGCACATAGACTACTTTATTATGTGTTGAGCGTAAGCTTTGGAACACATGGACTACTTTGTTATGTGTTGAGCGTAAATTCTCAAGCATCATGGTTACTTATCTTTTATAGTATGGTGTTGAGTCGGTAGGACACTGGAAGCATCATGACTATTAACCTATTAAAGGGTTTGATGTCGATTCAGGAGGGACTCTCAAGCATCATGGTTACTTATCTTTATAGTACATTGTTGAGTTAGGAGCACTCTAGAGCATCATGACTATTCATCATGACTATTAACCTATTAAAGAGGTTTGATGTCGAGTCGGGAGGGACTCTGAAGCATCATGGTTACTTATCTTTTATAGTATGGTGTTGAGTCGGGAGGACTCTGGAAGCATCATGACTATTAACCTATTAAAGAGATTTGATGTTGAGTCGAAGGGACTCTGGAGCATCGTGGAGTTTTGAAACAACTGTGGGGACGCCCAAGTTGTATGAACATCCTAAAGAGAACTGATAGTAGGTATACCTAAAGCTATATAATAAAGTGAAAGGGTACTGTCCTTGTGTTGGATGGGAATGTTGCAGTAACAAGTCGTGTGGAGGCCCTGGAAACCTCAAAAGCACACGTAAAGGGGTCTTGGACTGCACCGTAGTATAATACCACAGTCCCTGGAAAGGTATTATTAATGACCGTTGAAATAGGCTCGAGATCAATACCATGGGCGCGTCTTATACTCACAGATTATACTACCTATATATATCTAGTACTGTTACAACTATGATTTTTGTGATGTTATGCTTATATTATGTGTTCAAATTATTTTTACAAAACCTACAAAAGTGCTAGTAAACAGAGATTATGGCTATTATGGATGATTAATAAATATAGACAAATTAATTGGTGTTGAGTGAATACACTCTGGATCACCTCAACTATTCTAAATAATTGTTGAACATAAGCTCTGGAGCACATGGATTACTTTTATATGTATTGGGCATAAGCCCTGGAGCACATGGACTACTTTATGATAGAATAGTAAAATCACATACTAACAATTTGTCTTAGATTGTGGGATGCATTTATATGAATATTATGAATGTTTGGGTAAGCAATAACTTCCTCTAGCATGAGGATAAATGATAAAGGTTAAATTTTACTGTTTGAGATAATGTGAAGTATATGGTGTTAACTTGTGAATGATAAGGTGCTTACCTTATAACTGAAATTGCAAATGGTATAATTATGCTATGTTGAAGAATCTTGTATGAGTCGCACAATGTACATGTTATGAACCATAAGGACCTGTGAAGATCATGATTATTCAAAGATGGAAAAGAAAACCAAAGAAGAGACGACAAGTGAACAAAAGAATGATGACTCCAGAAGAGTAGACCAAGTGTTGAAAAGTGTGAACATCGAGGATGGTGTTATTCTTAAGGGGAGGAGTATGTAACCTCCCTACAATTTGACTGTTATTATTATTATTGTAGTAAATGTAATATCCTTCTCTTTATTCTTATTTGAGTTTTGTTTATTAAATAGGATTATCCCTCGTGTAGAGATCTTTTGTATCAAAGAGGCATATTTGTTATTACTGTGAGGAAAACTCTTTTATCTACTGGAGATTCGAATCAGCTAATGTAAGAATACATTGATAGGAAATGTAGAGGGATCCACTCCATTATTTGGAGTATATTTCTTTCTATGATCTTGGATCAATCTCGACAGTTTGGCGAGATTGTATACTCCGAAGGGAAGTCCACGTAGGAGGGAGAATCGATCCATGCATCTATTTGATATTTAATTTTCAGCACTGTATGGGAATCGTGGGAGTAGAGAGGTAACTGAGTCTTAAATGGGGAGTGGTTGGTGCTGGGAGGCCTCTCTCAAAGAGAGCCAAGTCTATGCCAAGTGGAGAAGAGGAAGGGCGCAAGCCCCATTCTGATTTCCTACTGGCAGAAGAGTTACTGCCCTTACCTGGGCGGATTCCCCAAAGGAAAAGAGGATCCCCATTCTTCGGAAGGGATCTGTCCTCTAGAAAGGGATCACAGTTCTTAAGAGGGGGATCGTTTTTGGTGAGAGTGTTTCCATTGATATGGTAGATTCAAATAATTGGAGACATGTTAGTTTTGGTAAAAGGGGAGATCTCTGCAGTGGGTGAATGTAGATCTCTGCACAATTGGCAGAGGAATGCTCGACGTTTTTGGATATAGATCTCTGCGAAATTGGCTGAGGAGATCTCTGTAATTTTTGTTAATATAGTTTCTCTGTGTATTGGGCAGGGGGGAGCTAGCCGGTTTTGAAAATAGACCTCTGCATATTTGGAGGGGGAAATCTCTATGACTTGTGAATGAGATCTCTGCAAATGCTCTGTAGATGAAAGGATCTCTGCGATGGGAATTTGACAGGGAGAAAGGAGAGAACAATTTTGGAAAAACGGCCATGGTGGCATTTACCTACGAGAGGATCTCTCTCACAGGGCTAATGCGAATGAGGCTAGGGCGAGACAAACCTTCGCGAGAAATGCAATTACAGTACTGAGTACAGGATCAGAGATGCAGTGCTCGTTGATCCTATGTGATTAAGGTTATCTTTTACATAATCGATCGCTGCAAGGAGAAGAGAGGTATTAACCTCTGCGTGAAGCGAGCCGAGAGCAATTTTTGTGATAAGAGGAAGGATGCAATACATTCTACGGGTAATGTTTTCCTCTCTAGTTATCCTCCCACCTCACTATATCTGTTAACACGCCTTTTTAATAATCTCTCTGCATAGAATTCTTGCATCTGAATGAGTAAAACGTATATATACCTGGACCACGTTGGTAGTTCTTTGTTCTAAGTACACACTTTTCAATTAGAGGCTTATATATTTGTAAAATCTCGATGGATACTTGCTGGCAGGTCCCCGCTGTTTAGATTTTATAGTATCTCGTGTCCTGTTTTGCTTTTGCTATATTTTTAAGCTTGAACCCTGACCAAGATGCAATGTTGAATGCCTTGATCTATTTTGTTATAAACCATTGACTGTTATCTGTTTAGATAAGGATTGCCTATATTACGATAGTCGATCTTTGTGTATCATCACTTGGGGTAGCTGGATCGGTGTGGTTGCATTGTTGTTGAATAACTATGTCGTATGCTTTAGCTCTGATATCTGTGAAATGTGGTTAGCGAAAGAGATTAATCCAGGTTTTGTATCTCTCTCTCTCTTTCTCTCTCTCTCTCTCTCTCTCTCTCTCTCTCTCTCTCTCTCTCTGTATATATATATATATATATATATGTTTGGTTTGGTAAAAATCTATTTATACCGTATACTCAGATTTGTATTCCCGGTGAACAACGATAGAGCCATTCCATCCTGAATATATATATATATATGATTTGGTGAATCTCTGTTTTATACTGAGATTGGTATTTTGTTTTATGAATAGTGATGGAACCCAGATCCTTCCAGGTTTTGTATAGATATATACATGTGGTTTGGTAAAACTCGATTTATATTGTATACTCATACTTTATTTTATGTTTGTACTAACCAATGCATATGCTATCAATTATATAATGTTGATCTCTACATTAAACTAAACATTGGGTATATATAGACTAGCTTATGTTTGTATTATCAAATGTTTATGCCAACAACTTATATAGGTTTGATTTTTGTCAAAATTGTGCTATTCCATGGTTGGGTACATTCCGTTGTTGTCTTATGTTATGCACTATCAAGTGTTCATGCCAACGATTGGTATGGAGTTGAGTTTGACTTACGAAGTACGCCAAAGCACTATAGATCTATAGTAACAAGTTGATTTTGTAAATGTGAAGTTATGTTCACCGACGAATGTCATGAAAAATACTCTCTATAAGATAAACAACGAGAAAGGGGAGAACTGTTAATGTAACCACGGTTGGAGGATGCAATCCCCTCAGTTTGATGAATAAGAAAATGACTTCTTGTGGATGTCGCCCATAGAGTGGGGTGAACCACTTATATTGGTCTCGTGTCTCTTGTGTAATTGCTTCTCATGTGTTTTATTTCCACTTAATATTTGTGATTCTAAATGTTTAGTGATTTTGATGCATATGTTCCAGTAATGTTTAGAGATATAAACTATGATATGTATGCATTGACTTCTTCAGTTATCTTGAAGCAAATTGTTATAATAAAAATGGTGTACCATATAATGTTTTCCATTTACATGAGTACTCTATTTAAGATAGAAGAAATGGTTTTTATTACATGATAGATGAATGGTTAAACATTGGAATTACTGGCTAAGACTTGGCATAATTAAGTCAAATTTATAAGAGTGCTGGTTTTAAGAATGATTGGATGAAATACATCGCATGCTTAATATAATTCGTTTACGGATAACTAATCATTCTTGGGTTGATGCTAGGATGGTGGACATTTGATAATTATTCGAACGAATCTTATTTTAAGTTATGGAGTTAGTTAATGTCACGACAGTTCCTAATGCATGGGTTATATAAAGTAGACATTCTTATGTAGCAATTAAATGCAAATGATTCTTATGGTATAATGATTCAAGACCATGATTATGATTTATTATTTTTACCTTAGAAATTTATTATGATTTATGTATTCTGGTATAGAATGTTTCATAGGTAAAATTGATGATGCATGATGAATATTTCTATTTAATTAATTGCTATTTACTCATAGAAGTATGTTACAAAATATTAAATTCACTACTTTAGTAACTGACATATTGGGGGATGTTACAAGGTTCTACTTGTCATTTCTGTTCTAAGTAGTTAAATGATTTTCTGCAAATTGTTGACTTAGTAATTATAATTATCATCATATAGAAGTAATTGTTTTGAATTCTGACCTAGTTGTGATTTTGTATAATGATGATTAAGTAAATGAGATGATTGAATAAATATCTTCTCTGTATTTTCCCCCATACTGGTTACAGTATCGTACTCTAGAACAGAGAAGGAGAATTAAGACAGATGAAGGATAGGTAGAATGTCAAATGAATGAATAAACTAACAATGTTGTGTTTTCTTAATATTCCTTATCAATTACAATCTGTAATATAAACTATACATGTATAAACTTAGGAATTATAGCAACATTTTAGATTTCAGGCACTATAATATTTCTTTACATAGAATCAGAAGTAAATATTTCATCTATGTACGAAACCTAGGGTTTTCACTTTAGGTCATTTATTTCTTTACAAAAGATATATGCTATGTATTCTCTTCTCAAAAATAGTATAGTGTTATAAATTCAATTTATTTCTTTCATCAACATTTATGAAATATAACATCTGCAAGTTAAACATTGCAAATTACATAGAACCTGCTACAAGTACTTACATCTTTAAAACAGATTTCTATCAATTGCAAAACAACAACATTGATGTATAGTATTATTTCATTCTCAATATTCATATATTTTATTTTGATATAATCATCAAATTGCAGTTTTGAACTAAAAACATTTCCTTTGTTGATTAAAAACTCTAAGGTTCCATTCCTAGCTAGTCAAACACAAAAGAAACCTGACTTTATCACTTTTCCTTTTTTCTACAAACGAAGGAAGTAACCAAGACATGGTTTGACCCTTAGAATACTTTTGCATACCAAATAGTTACTATTTTGAAACCCTCATCACTTTATAACATATTAATACTTTTAGACCAAACAAACAAGGATTCGAAACATAGCACCCTTAAGAAAAGAAAACAAGTATCTTAGTATAAATAGGGTTTGAAAACTAGCTCACGATGAAACAACATAACCCCATCTTTACGAGAGGGTTTCAAATGAAGCATCCAGCCTTATACAAGTAGTTATCGAGTCGTTTGTACAACGACAAGGCATTTAGCCTGAGACTCGTGGCCATAATCAAAGAAAAACACTGATAAACAAACCAACACAAGATTTTAGAGCACTGTTAACTTAGTCGACGTATTTAAACTTTATTTACAAAACAACCATACAATTACCAAATTAGACGAATGTTAAAGTTCTTACAACAATTTCCATTTCATTCCACAATTTACCGATTTAAAACACAATTGACCTTCATATTTAAACACAGTCAATCTATAAAGTTACAGTTTCGAGACGAGTCCAAACCCCAACAGTAATCATACAAACAACATTGATTTGGAAGACCGAAACATTATTTTTCTATTTGTTCTTCCATCAAAACAACTGAGGGATAAAACCCTTGTTACTCTTACAACATACTTGAAATACAACAACCCTATAGAATCCATCATAAGGGTAGGTCGAGGATTCAATCCTCCCTACACATGCTTCAAAGCATGTAAACATTACAACGACGACCACACCATCAGAAAAATCGAAAGCTCTGGCTAAAACACACACGGTCAATTGTTGCCAGGAGAACCTACAGGGGGAAATTACCGAGACTTACCTTTCACAAGTAGTAGTTTCCCATTAGCTTGAGCGTATAACCTTGTAGACGAAAGCACCTATCATTTGAATAAAAGGTGGTTAAATCTAAGTTTCAAGCTTAAAGCCATATTGACGATTGCATCATTACGAGAGTTTCAGTAAAACATTACCTTCATTTTAACCGAAGATCGAAAACGATAACCTATGCAACTGTAACATCTCCCAAATATTGATGTTCGGATTTAGTGAATTTAAAAAAATTTCTTTTCACACCACATAATAAAGATAAATAAACCCCATGGAGTACTTTGTAGCATTCCACTAAGTAACATTTTCTATTGATTTCTTATTCTTTCACTACATTAAACTGGACAAGATTGTCCTGCTGAAAAATTCATGACATTTATAATTTATCACATACATCTAAATACAACATTTATAATTTATCAGATACATTTAGATGCAACATTTATAATTTATCACATACATCTGGAAGAGGACATACAAGTAATTGACACAACATCCCAATTGACAAAACAATAAGCCAAATTTAAACACACATGATCGAGACAAGGATATAGGTGGTTCACCCTGGCTGGGCTATGTCTACAAAGGCAGGTCAATTCTTGTAATATTCAAAGTCAAGGGATACATTATGCAACTCAATGTTGCTATTCTTCCAGCTTCTCCTCTAGAGGGAGATCAATCTCAACAATAATCAAATTATATTCTTCTTGAAAGGGATTACATCTTGCGACACAGTTGTCGCCATAATTAATTGCCACTTTCATCAAGAGCATAATCAATACATAAAATTGTCTTCTTGTGGGATTTTCCCAAGCCTATCATTAAAACTATAAATACTAACCAAACTTTGCATTATGGCTTACCCATTCCACTATACATAAATAAAAATGATCCTTTAATACCTCTAACCATTATATGAGGTCATGCCCTTTCACACACACTACGTACAATCGCTAAGCACAAGCTATAAGAGTCTTAGGTAATTTATTCATGGACTCTACCCATAATATAAAATGAGTTGTAGCACATCCCCTAGTAGCCTTATTCTATTGGAGAGGAGTATCTAAAATACAAGTCCGTGTAAGTTCATATACAATTATATATATATACCTATATATATGTTTCTATACATATATATAACAATAACAAAAAGTATTCATACCAACTTCATAATATACCTATTAACCAACAAACAACCAATAAAAGAATAGGAAGGAGATGGATCGGATTTTCTAACAAAAGCAAGGAAATGGGATTCACGTTTTCACGATAAAATCGAGAACACAATAACAATCAAGATCACAATACAAATCGAGATCTCGCAGTTATCCACAAGAATTGATTTCGGGTCTACTGAGACATCATTTAGAAAAAAAATAAGAAACCAAAGCACGTAGTAATAACTAGCATAACTATCAGGCAATTATCCATAGAAATCGATTTTAGGTCTACTAAGACATCGTTTTTAGAAAAAGAAAAGAATCTGAACCACGCAGTAATAACTATCAAGTAGTTTTTCATAGGAATCGATTTCAGGTCTACTGAGACATCGTTTGGAAATTCATAAGAAACTGTCGAAAATATCCAGAATATCAATCTAAACTTCATGCACATACAACTTATAAGAACTGTCGATACTTTCCCGAATATCAATCTAAACTTCATGCACATACAACTTATAAAAAAATTATCGATACTTTCCAGAATATCAATCTAAACTTCACGCACATACAACTTATAAAAAAAAAACTATCGATACTTTCTAGAATATCAATCTAAACTTCATGCGCATAAACTTATAAGAACTGTCGATACTTTCCATTCAAGAACTTAGCAAAGAATGAATCATGATTTCGCAATAACAATACAGATCTGAGATAGGGATCTGCCGTTTTCAAGTTTAAGGGGAATATATGATTACTAAATCTGTTCAATTCAACAATCCCCAAAACTCAGTTTTAATGAAAGAAATCACTCAAATAAAACTCATTGGGTTCATCCTTCTCCACCGAGAGTGATCCCCAAATAATCACACTCATTTCAATAGGGGGATTTGCGTTTCAGCAAATATCAACACACGACAAAATACGATTATCGTTTTGAGTGTAGATATTTCTACAACCACTAGATCTATACTAGCATTCAATATTTCAGAAATCATTAACACAATGAAGATGATTTTACTTTACCAACCCCGACGCGGAGATCTCCTCAAGAAACTATCGACCAATCTCTCCAAATCTCCCTTCTGAGATAGAACCTCCACCAAATCGATGGCAGCGTTCCAATACCAACGTGGATCGCATTCCTCTTCTCACTGCGATTGTCCTCACCAAAAATCAGATTGGCAGCTATGGTAACCTTCGCAGAGTTCTCCCTCGATCGTAGAGTATGGAATCTGATGGCTCTCCACACAGGGTTTTTCCCTCCCATCGCAAGCATAAGCTTCCCTATTTCAACAGCTATATCCCCCTTTTACGCTTAACCCTCTCTCCTTGTAGTGTCCGCCTCGGGTATAGGAGTCACCAGACAGATGGAGTTCTAACCGACAAATCAGGGAATTTGTTAGGTGGAAGCCAAAAGAGGAGATCCTCACATGTTTCAATAACTAACAAAATCATAGTGGAGAATCTCCACTCATTTTCGACTATCCATCAACTATCGTTAATGAACTCAACATGTCATACAAACACACACACTCTATGTTAATATTCTTACAAAATAACATACTATATATTAATGTTGTACATATAACACTAATATATATATATATACATATATGCTATTTATTCTC
Source organism: Larix kaempferi (assembly GCA_027924585.1). Classification (NCBI taxonomy): domain Eukaryota; kingdom Viridiplantae; phylum Streptophyta; class Pinopsida; order Pinales; family Pinaceae; genus Larix; species Larix kaempferi. Next base: position 15,925,220 of record BSBM01000111.1, on the reverse strand, counting down.
TAAGACATATATATATATATCTTCTATATGTCAATATTCTAATATATAACACCAATATATATATATATATGTTATTATTCCAACATATAATATATCAATATATGATTATCTAACACCCTGGTGGTATCTTCTTTGATAAGGATAATTACACAAGGTGAACTTTCATCCTACATTATATACAAGGTGGAGAAGGGCCAGTATATAAGAATTTTTAGTAGTATAATTCCTTGGTATATTTTTCCACATCCTAAGATAGTAACCATATCTATGGTACTGATTAATTTTTACTTAGGATCTTTAACTAAAATCAACGCTTGTGTTAATAGATAACTTGTAGAAGCATGTCGTTATTCCGTAACTAATAATAACTCTTTCACAAACCTACCTAGGATTAGGAAATCCAGTTTAGGATTATCATAACCTACGACGATGCTTAAGTTAAGTTTATCAAGTGAACATCATAGTTCAATAGTTTTCCGTTCTCATGGTACTGGGGATGGTACCCATCATCAAAATCAAGGATTCCTATCCATTACAATTACAAATATATAGGTTATAAAGGAGGGATATCACAGCAACGGAAATACTTTTCCTGAGCCATTCAAATACTAAATCAATGCAATGAACTTCCACACCAGAGCTCGGCTCGTAAACTATTAAATTGTAACAAATATCACCCTCATGTCACGGTTTCAAATCATGGGAGAAGATCCCAAAATCTGCTAACAAAACCCTTAAAATTTGTAGGCCTACCGGCCTCTCCACTGAGCCACCAGCAACTTACAATGAATGCCAAAGGAAATAACACACTACGAAACTTAGTGAAGGATTAGGGTTAAGTCCTAAAGCCCGAGAGTAACAAAGATCAACGGTGGAGATGATACATCACAACACCTCGTAATTCCAAGCAACCACTACATTTATGAATGCATTAATAACCATTTCCATCGTGGAGACCAGCTCAGATAAACTCCGAACTAAACCATGTACATCTCGACCACGTAGAATGTATTCTCACATTTCCTTCACATGTTAAACACCACGATGGCAGCCACTGAGATATTCCACCGAGCTGGTAGATAGGAGTGTATAATGCCAAGGTTGGATGCGAATGCCTGCCAACACATGTCCACTACATCATTAATACCCTGTCCTTATCACCCGTTGTTACGTTGTTTATGTTTACCACCCTGACATAATATATATCATAATGTAAGTCATAGTTTATATTACGGTATTCGAGTCAACTAGGCATCAATCACATGTTCTAAAAGGTTTCACGATGATGCTCACTTTTTCATATTATTTTGTACATAGGACCAATGCATAAGTTTTTGCATATAGGAATTGAATATAGTTTAAATGATATAGGAATTTTATGGTAATGGCATATAGTTTACACTATAGGAATTATATGGAAGTTGTATATAGTTCACACCATAGGAAAAGCATGGAAAATGTATATAGTCCATCTATTATAGGGAATCGTATGATAATTTACAAGTAGTTCACATACTATAGGAATATATATTATCTTGCTGTTAGCCTATGCAGCAATAAGGCACATTATTTTTACAATAATTGCATTAGCATATTATACTAAAACATTGCTACGATAATATATTTCATCATTTGAATGGTAAACAAGGAATGTATGAGATGTATAGCTTACAACTACAAACTTTAGACGAGTCACTTTATAAGTACCTTAGAAATTTTATACAGAACCTTTGACGGCTAACTAAAGATGCTTTTTAAATTATACTTGTTTTACTTGATCTGACATGTCACCCTTACGTGTAATCTGCAAAAGGGAATGGTCCAAATGCTTTAGCATAATGCTAAGTAAGCCTCGGGGTACCCTTAGGACCCCTTTCATCATCAAAAGAAGAACAACAGTTAGCGCTTATAAACATTAATATTTGATTGAGGAGTGACGTAGGTAATATAAAATATAGTTGAGACAAGAAACACATCCAATACCATCTTAATGTAGACTTTAATTTCATTTCATAACGACACTCAAAACAATACATTGTATGATTGTTACAAACATTTATTCCAGCATGATGACATAGAATCATTAATTATAATTCCGCACAGTTAGTATATGCATTAAATGCTACGTTGAAAAATTTTAAATTTTTGTGAATTTTCAGGATGTTACATGTGGTATTAGAGCGCAAGTTCAAACTCTAGGCCTGAAATAGGCTCACATGTGCAAAACAGAAAAAGAAAACTAGAAAGTTTATATTACTAATTTTTATTTTTAATTTGTTTTTGTACATAACAGTTTGACAATTAATTTGGAGGTATGGAAATACCAGAGGAATCAGCAGAGGAAAGGTCTCCTCGTAATGAGCATAATAATAATAACAACCATGAAGGAATATATGTTGAATTAAATAACCAATCTTCTGAACTTCTACGTACTGTAAAAGATTTAAAATCCAAGATAAGAACTGTTAACGAAGAGAATGAACGGATTTTTAAGGCACAAGAAGAGTTAAATCAGATTTTAATGGAGAAGTATCATAATGAGGAAAGAGGAAGGAAATCAGAAGTAAATTCTGATTCTGGTACAATGTCCCACAAACATAAGAACAAGAAAGCAAAGAATGGTAAAAGTAATAGTTACTCTTCATCTGAATTTGATCGAGGTAATTGTAATTCTGATCATGACAGCAGTGACATTGATTGTTGTTCTAAGAAGAGGAAGCATAAGCATCATGAACAAATTACAGGAGAGTTTAAAAAGATTAAGCCACCAACCTTTAATGGCAAAAGTGAAAAGGATGAGATAGCTGAAGCATGGCTGTCTGGCATGAAGAAATACTTTCATATTTACGATTACTCTTCTCAATTAAAAGCTAAGATGGCTATTTACAATCTGACCGGAAAAGCAGATAGTTGGTGGCAGGATCTTAAAAGAATTAAGAGTATTAAAGAAAGAGACATAACTTGGAGTATGTTTAAAAATTTATTTAAGAAAAAGTTCTTGTCAGAGCAGTACCATGAAGATAAATCCAAGGAATTTTATGATTTAAAATTGGGTACTATGCGTATGAAGGAGTTGTGCAGCAAGTTCCTTAGCTTCCTGAAGTATGTACCTTACATGGTCGAAGAGAAGCCTAAAGTACAAAGGTTTCTAAGCTGTCTACTTTTCAACATAAAAGATAGAATCAAGTATGATAACCCTTCAATTTTGAGCACCTTCAGTTTTTTGTCCTCTCACTACTGCGAGAAATTAGGGTTTCGGAGAAAGTTGGAATTTTTGGAATCCGAGACCACGGCTGGATTCTCCGCAAGAAAATCAAAGTTTAGAGACCAAGATTGAACTTTTTGGGTTGGCAGAAGGCCGGTCTTCATCAAACCCTAAATTGGGATTTTGATCGAAAAGGTGGAAAATTAGGGTTTCTGCAAAAGTTGAAATTTTTGGAAACTGTTACCACGACTGGATGCTCCTCAGAAATATCGAAGTTTAGAGCACAAGATCAAACTTTTTGGATGGGTAGAACCCCGGGAATTATCAAACTCTAGTTCGGGATATTGTCTAGAAGATGTGGAAGTTTCAAGGCAATTTTTGAGGGGTAAAATTTGCAGATTCCAAATTTGAAGCATACGAGCTTGATTAAATCAGCAAGGTGCATCTTTCCATCCTTTCAGAAGTTTGGAATTCAAATTTTTAATTTTTAGGGTTTCTCTAACAAACCCTAATCCAGCTCCAGATCCAATTTTCAGCAAATCAAGTGGTAAGACCTAAATCTTTTGTTTCCATTTGAGTTTCTTATTAAGATGTCTCACCACACATAGCTTGAGGATAATCTTGAACGAGTTGACAACTTCCGAGCATGGAAGTATAGGATTGGGTTAATCCTAGAAGAGAATGATTTGGACACCTACATAAAAGAAGAGGTTCCAATTCCAGAGGGAGATGAGGCTAAGGTCTTACACAAGAAGAACTTGGTCAAAGCTAAGAGTATCATTGTTGATTCTATAAAAGACCATCTCATACCTCATGTGTCTTCCCTAAAGACTCCTATGGAGATGTTTCACTCCTTGACCAAGTTGTTTGAAGGAAAGAAAATAAATCGAAAGATGACTCTGCAGAATCAATTGAATGGGGTAAAGTTCCAGACAGGAGAGACCATCCAATCCTACTTTACTAAGGTCTCTCAAATCAAAGAACAACTTGAAGCTGTGGATGAAGTAGTGTTGAATGGAGAAATTATCATGACCACATTAAATGGCCTACCTAGGTCATGGGACTCCTTCATCCAATGTATTTGTGCTAGGAAGAAATTGATCTCTTTCAGTAGAATACAGGAGGAATTCTCACAAGAGGAAGCTAGGCTTGTGGCCCAAGAAGAAAAGATGGGAAGTGAAGACCAGGCCCTCATAGCACACACTAAAGGAATTAAGTTCAAGATGGAGAAATCTTATAGCAAGAAACACCATCACTTCCATAAGAAGAAGAAAGATCTCTCTCGTGTTCGATGCTTCACTTGTGATGAGAAAGGACATTATTCTTCAGAATGTCCCAGGAATAAACAAAGATTCAACAACAACAACAACAACAAAAACAAGAAGATATATCATGCTCATGCTACTGAGGATGATGAACCTCCTAGGAAGAAGACTAAGGTAGAAAGTGAAGACTCTAAAAGTGACGATGAATATGTTCTAATCTCTGCTCTCACGAGTACTATTTCCTATGGGTCTGATGATTGGCTTATTGATAGTGGGGATTCCAAACACACAACTGGGTTTAAAGAATCCTTTATAGATCTATCTGAACATGAGTCACCTCATAAGGTGAAACTTGGGGATGACTACCAATATCCTATAAAAGGGAATGGTGAAGCCTCCTACAAACTAGACTCTGGGAAGTCTTTAAAGATGCTGCAAGATGTTCTATATGTACCTGGACTCAAGAAGAATCTTCTCTCCATATCATGGTTGGATGCAAAAGGGATGAGAGTTGCATTTGTGGATGGCCAAGTACTTATGTGGCCTAAACGTAAGACCATTGATGATGTAGTAGTGATTGAAGAGCAAGAGGGAGGATTGTACAAATTGAAGGGATAATCTGAACATGCCATGGTACATGAATCCATGGAGCCAAGTGAACTTTAGCACAAAAGGATTGCTCATGTGCACTATAGGGCACTACCAATTGCAAGAAAAGAAATAGAAGGTCTTCCTGAAATCTAGTCAAAGCATGAAAGAACACAAAGAAGGCATTTCCAAGCAGTGAAAGCAAAGCAAAAGGAATCTTGGATATTTTCCACTCCGATGTATGCGGACCAATGTCATCCAGTGCTCTGAGTGGGTATGTATATTATGTTTCTTTCATTGATGATTTCTCTAGGAAGACTTGGGTTTATTTCTTGAAGAACAAAGATGAAGTGTTTGATAAGTTCAAGGAATTCAAAGCCTTGATAGAAAATCAAACTGATAAGAAAATCAAGATCTTTAGATCCGACAATGGTGGAGAATTTACTTCAGGAGACTTCAATAAGTTATGCAGTGATTCAGGGATTAAGAGGGAGTTGACCACTCCCTACAATCCACAACAAAATGGGGTTTCAAAAAGGAAGAACAAAACAATCATGGAAACAACACGGGCAATGATTCATGACCAAGATCTACCCATGCACTTATGGGCAGAAGCAACAAGAACAACAGTATATGTACAAAACAGAACACCACACAAGATACTTGACAACAAGACACCAGAAGAAGTTTTCTCTGGTAAGAAACCAGATGTCAACCATCTCAGGATATTTGGTTGTCCAGTATTCACACACATTCCAAAAGAAAAGAGGACAAAGTTAGATCCTTCAGGAAAGAAGGGTATATTTGTGGGGTACAGTGAAAGCTCGAAGACATACAGAATCTACTTTCCAGGATTCAAGAAGATTGACATCAGCAGGGATGTGACTTTTGATGAAAACTCAGCTTACATCAAATCAAGGAAGACACCTGTTGAAGACTACGAAGAACCAAGAATACCCAAAACACAAGACACCACTATGAATGAATTAATACCAGAAGTGAATCATGAAATAGAATACCCACAAGAACCTGTAGATCCACCTCGTAAGAAGAACTCTCACAAGAGGAAACCTGCATGGGCTAGAGAACTCATTCAAGATGCAGAAATGTATGGTATTCCAGAGGAAGAACAAAGAGAAAGGAAAAGGACAAGATCACACACTAGCTATGTTTCCTTACTCTGTGACATTATGAACAAAGAACCTTCCAGTTATGAAGAATCTGTGGAAAAGAAAGAATGGAAGGATGCCATGGTCGAGGAATACCAATTGATCATGAAGAATGATGTTTGGGATGCAGTCCCAAGACCAGATGGGAAGTCTGTTGTGACTTCCAAGTGGATATATAAGATCAAGCATGCTGCAGATGGTAGCATAGAGAAATACAAGGCAAGATTTGTTGTTTGTGGCTTCCCCCAGAAAGAGGGGATAAATTATGAAGAGGATTTTTCTCCTGTAGCCAGATACACTTCCATCAGAATAGTACTTTCCCTAGCTGCAGTGATGAAGTAGAAGATACACCAAATGGATGTCAAGACAACTTTTTTGAATCGTGTAGTCGAAGAGGAGGTGTATGTGGAGCAGCCACTTGGTTTTGAGAAACATGACAGGGAGTCATTTGTGTGCAGATTGAAGAAATCCTTGTATGGCTTGAAGCAAGATCCTAGGACATGGTATGGTAGGATAGACAACTTCCTGTCCATTTTGGGCTTTACCAAGAGTAAAGCGGATTCCAATCTTTACTACAAGGTTGAGGAAGGCAATCCAGTGCTACTCCTATTGTATGTGGATGTCTTGTTTGTGACAGGTGAGGATAGATTGATTGCCGACACAAAGAGGAAGCTTGCTTCTGAGTTCGAGATGAAGGACTTGGGTATGATGCATTACTTTCTAGGTATGGAGGTGTGGCAGAGTGCAGATGGAATATTCCATGGACAAGGGAAGTATGCAGAAGAGATCCTGAAGAGATTCGGGATGATGGACTGCAAGGTCATGGCAACACCTATGGAATCAAACCTGAAGCTATTGAGTGATGATTCATTAGATTTGGTTGATGTCATGGTGTATCATGAGATGATTGGGTCCTTGATGTACCTGAAGAATAGAGATCATTTGGGATGTTATAATATAATTCATATACCTTCTCAGAAGATTTGGGATCATTTGGGGCAAATTTGGGACCTAGAGATCGAAACTAGTCCAAGGTCGAACCAAGGAAAAAAAGTGAAAAATTGCAATTTTAATAAAATTCCTAACAAGGGACATTACAACAAGTCCTAGTCCAAAACCTCATATAACTTGATATAAAATTCCAAAGGAATCCCAACTGGCATGAGGCTCTTTTCCTTATTGAGTTTAATTAGTACCTTTTGTTGATGTTTATGTAGCTTCGGGAGGTATTCCCGTAAGCTCATAATATTATTAATAATGTATTTATTTAGTGAAATGGTAAAATCACGTACATACATGTCTTTACATCAAAGTTACCTTGAAGACCTATATATTGCTTAAGGTCATTTCATTATTGTACAAACTTATAACAACCAAGAAATAATTCATCATCTCTCTACTAAAGCAAAGTGATAAGAAGGATGTCGTTCTGATATCAGGATAAATATTATGTCTCTTGTGCTTGGATATATTTATGTGATCCTATTGAATATGTGGTTGATATTTTCGGTGTATGGTTATTCCATGACATATATTATATCATAAGGTAGTAATCATCAATATATGAAAATAAATAAAAAATCAACATGGTGTCAAAGCCAATGGTTTGGTTAGTGGTTTGGAGTTGTGAGGGTGTTGGCCCATGTTATTCCATTCCAACCCATGGTATTTCATTAGTATATGGTATTTACTAATTTCTATTTACTATGGATATGTTTTGCATGTAGAATTTCACGTATAAACATGGTTTTTTATGCGGTATTTCACATATGAACACAATTCTCTTTCCAACACATGGTTTTACCAATCGGTTGCGTTATTTATATGCACATGTTAAAAATTCTTTTACCAAAGTTAAAACAATGATTACAAATAAAGGAGTTCAAAAATAAAGATAAGTATTTCATTTCTTGAGTAATAAGCCTTATTTACTTAAATATGATGTTTTGTTGATGATTTGCATAAATGGTTAATTAATTTTGGTTTACTCCTATAATGGAGATCTAGTGTGGAAGCTCAAGCAGGGAATGAAGGATGTGTTGGATTCCAACTCAAAGTGATGAAAGGAATAACTCAAACCGGAAGAGTTGCTCGATGAGGAATATAGCATGGACATATACTTCTATATTCAGAGGGAGTAGCTACCCACGATGTAGCAGTGAGGCTCAACATAAAGAGGAAGCTGGGTAATCCAAGATTGATGATGAGTTTCGGTTTAACAAGGAGAAATAGGAACCCATTTGTTAGAGGGAGTTGGATTCATATCCCAGGATAGAAAGATGGCTTCTATGAAGAAGGATCATAATGCTCGGATGCAAAAGGAGCATGATGCTTAGATACATAAGGAGAAGGGTGCTTATATGTAGAGGGAGGAGGGCGCTCCGACATAGAGGGAGATGTGATGATATTGAAGATGTGATGTTTGTAATATCGGAAAGGTTTTTCCCTAGTATTATCCATGTTACTTGTTTAGGGTTGAATGGCCCGGAGGTATCATAGTGCTTTCTCCCAGACACCCTGTGACGGGGTGGGGATATTAGTGCTTTCTCCCGGAAATTCTGATGGAGTGGGGAGATCTCTCAGACACCCTGTGACAGGATGGAAAGACTAATCTCTAAGATGACTCAGGAGGAGTCAATGCACATATTTATTTCATGATAGAGGGAGAAAATATTAGAATCTTGTGATAAATTCCCGATGGTATTCCATATTTGCATATATTGTACATTCTCCAGGATTGATCATCAAGAGGAAGGATTTTGTGGATGAGATGTTGATGTTTCTCCAGGGTGAAGCTTCGGGCAGTCATTCTACTAGATCGTTCATGTGATTTGACCAAGGGGAATGATACATTCACTCACAAGAAATGGCCATGTGACTTGGCTAGTGGTGAATGGCCCTGGTGTATCCTTTCTTAGGCATGTGATTTGGCTAGGTGTGATTAGAGCTCGAGGTGCTTGCAAAGACTTTCTAAGTCATGTTATTTGGCTAAGTGTGAATACATATTGAGGTCACATTGCATACTCTATGAGGGAGTGGTCCATGATGGAGTGATCTATCTCATTATATAGTAGTTTTCACTAGCAAATTATGACCGAAAATCCAACGAAATCTAACGAAATTGACTGTGTCATTCTATTTCACCTTCAAAATTAAGAATTTTGATCAATTTTTTTTTAATTGATACATAGAATTGTCAGATATCCGATGACTACATTTGGATAACCGACGAGAATCATCAAATATATGACATATATTCTATAATGGTAACTATGGTCATATCGTTGGATATCTAACGAACCTTTAAGTTTTAAAATCTATAAATTATGGAAATATTCCGACATGTTTGCTATACAAGCGACGATTTGCAGAAATTATATTCTTCGCACAGACTGTTTTCTGTAAAAGAATACACAATTATTTCTATTGTTTTTGTGATTAAAAATATTGAAGTGTGGAGCTTGATTTTCTAAGATCGATAATATTCATTCAAGATCTTTATGAGAAAATGTCAAATAGCAATATTCCTGATCCAGACGAACAAAATCGACAATTGCTTGCTATATTGTGGGATGGACTGAAAAGAAAGGGTGATGTGAAATGTTATTTTCCATGTAGTCAATGCAGGGGATTTAAAAGGAGAAGAATAAAGATCACAACATCTAGAAAACATTGTAGGGAACATGGACACGCTGAGGGGGAACATGAATATCTTCCATTTGTAAGTTTTGCATTATATATGTTTTTATATTGATTACTTTTGTAAATGTATGTATTATTTTAATATTTCTTATATTAACTTATATCTATTGATGGTTTCATGTAATTGTAAAGGAAAGACATCCTACGACATTACGTCCAGAGGAAGTGCTTTCAGAACAAGTACCGGAGGAACATGGAGCTATGAATAATGGAGAACAAGTTAATGATCATGTTGAAGAATATGATCATACTGATAACATAATTGAATATGATGGTACAAATACATTGATCCATGATATATTTAATGTTAGAATGGATGATGATGATGATGATCATGAAAATGATGATTTTGATGATATTCATGATTTACCTCTTCTTGAGAAGGAATACGAACCCCTTTATTAGGGCTCCAACACAAATCTTCTCTCTACTATATTGTTGATAATGAACTTGAAGGTTATGAATGGCCTTTCAAACACATTAGTCACACAGATGTTAAGGTATGTAATATATTCCATCGCATAATATATATGATTGCGCTAAAGGTTATCACTGTTCGTCTAATAATTTTATTGTTAATTCAGAAGTCAAATTAATACGAATGAAATGTGTTTCATTAATATTATTTATATATTATATTAACTAGATTTTTATTTTTATTTGTTGTAGCTTGATGGCTGAATTTTTGTTACCACCGTCAAATATTTTACCTCGCACATATTGAGATTTATCTGCCATCATGAAAGAAATTGGAATGCTGTATGAATCAATTCATGCATGCCTGATGACCATGTTATATATTATAATCAACATGAATTTAGGTCAGAATTTGCGGAATGTCATATCAGTAGATATAGAACAGATCAAGTAACAAAAAAGGTGACTCGCAAGGTTCTTCGTGATATTCCCATTATTCCACGTTTGCAACGAGTGTTCAAGTGCAAAAACATAACGCAATTTATGGATTATCATGCACAGAACATAATTCAAGATGACATTATTCGAATTCCTACAGATGGGTCTGCATTTAGAGATATGGAGGGAAAATGGCCTCACTTTAAATAAGAACCTTGTAATATTAGGATTTCTTTGGAAACAGATGGTGTCAATCCATTTGCAAGGATGAGATCCGTTTACTCGGTGTGGCCTATTTTTGTTATCGACAATAACATTCCTCCATGGTTGTCAATAAAGAGGGATCATATAATGTTGTCGATGATTATTCCAAGTAAATTGTGTCCACAGTTTTTTTTTAATGTAGTGGCATCTCATTTGTCATATTTTGTTGCATCATGTCATATATATATTTTTTGTTGCATCATGGGATATATGGTATACCAAAACATGTTGTATATTAGTGAATATCTTCCTAAATTAACGTCAAAGCTCAATTTAGGTCGCATTTGTGATCTAGACTCCAATAAAAATTTCGAAGGGGAGTACCCGAAGGGGAAAGGTAGATCAAGGAGGGTGAAAGGTAATTATTAGCTAGTGGATATTAATTAATATACTATACTTGAATGTTGATTTTTATGTATATATCATACATATTCTATTTTTAATATTCAATATGCATCAATTAAGAGTGTATACTTTGTTAAGTGAATATACATTTGTATTGAATTTTAATTTTATTTTCATCTATCAGTTGATCGAGAGTGGGATGCACTTCATTTATACATCGCAAACAATATTGACTGGATGAAGGTATGGATGGAACGATGTGAACAATCTGGTGATGTAATATCATGGGAAGGTGTGGCTTCATTGGTTAGAGAAACACATCGCAATGGAGATACCAATCTTACACAAAGGGCAATCGATTTAGCATATGGTTTAAAAGATAAGCATGAAAACATATTAATCAACCACACTATTTTTTTTTTTTGCAAACATATTGATGTACATATTGATTGTTTTCCCTATAGGGCATAAACATGCACTTAATCATAAATGGATCATGATGTAATATTTACGTGTATGGCTTGTTGTAGGTAAAACACCATAAAGCTATGTGGTGCAATGGATGTAAATATCGCATCAAAAAGTTGGATGAAATGAAGAAAACATCAGATTGTGGGATATCTGCAACCTTTGAGGTGACCATTGTTTCCTATAGAAGTGTCATACATCTAGAACTCTCAAAAAATTGATACTATGGGTATTTGGAAGATATTCTTTATTGTAATTTTAACTACTTCAAGGTAGTTCTGTTCGTTGTCAAATGGTACAGGTTACGATTGAATCGACGTGACCCCGATAAAACTATTATTGAACATGATAATGGATTTACCATGGTTAATATAAGGTTGTTTGAGCTAGGAACGGAGCCCTATGTTCTTCCAAGCCAATGTGAACAGGTATTTTACTCCGAGGTTCCAGTTAGAGGGGGTTGGTAATTTGTTGTGAGACACGATCCAAGGGGAAGGCTGGTAAAGTATAATGTAGAGGAAGGTAATTAAGAGGGTCTCGAAGAAGAAGACAATGTTGAATACGATCAAAATGAGTTAGATGATCATGTTCCATAAGAAGATGTCGAAGAATTAGTTGAATCAGATGATGTAGCATACAATGTCCATGAAGATGATATCGACGATGACATGATGATCATAACTGACATTGATGGCGTTGATGATATGGCCAATCCTTACAATGTTGACTCTGGATTGGATGATACAGATGATGACTTGGATGAAGAATATGATGAATTCCATTGAAGTGTATGAGGTATGCCTTAATATATCTACTCTATATATTTTGATTTAATATTGCGATAGAATTATTGAATTTT
>BSBM01000111.1:15737500-15907500 GCA_027924585.1 Larix kaempferi | reverse complement strand
GTATTCATCATCATCATCTTGGATTCACCCCCTTTATCATCATCATCATCATCATCATCATCATCCTCTTCATCACCATCATCATCATCATTGTCATCTCCATCTTCATCATCATCATAATCATCATCATCATCATCTTCATCACCATCATCATCATCCTCATCCTCATCATCATCACCATCATCATCATCCTCATCCTCATCATCATCATCATCCTCATCCTCATCATCATCACTCTCTCTTCCCTGGTTTTACATCTCTCTCTCTCTCTCTCTCTCTTTGTCTCTGTAAACCCCCTCTCCTTCTCCCTAACCTCTCCCCCATCTCTAACCATCATAGTATTTCTATCTCCCTGTTATGCCCCCTATCCCAGAACCGCCTCCTCTCTATCTCTCTCCCCTCCTCTCCCTAGCCCTTACTAACCCGGGCTCTCTCAGTCCCTCTCTCTTCCCTACACCTCCACCTACCTCTAACCACACCTTCCATCTCTCTTTCTCACTCCCTGCAACTAACACCCTCTCCTCTCTCTCTCTCTCTCTCTCCCTCCTCCCCCGCCCAACCATTACTAACCCCCTCCTAGTCCCTTACCCTTAACTAACCCCCCCTCTCACTCTTTCTTCCTGGATTCTAGACCTCTCTCTCTCTCTCTTTCCCCCCTCTCTCTCTCAGCCTCTCTCTCTCTCTCCCCCTCACCAACCCCCCTCCTAGCCCCTTACCCCTAACTAACCCCCTGTAACATACCCTATTTGCTAGAAAACATTTTGTGTTAAGAAACATTATGATAACTTTTATTGTAAAGTTTTATGTTGGATAGGTGTCCAAGGATGACTGTAATTTGTACAATATATTATTATTTAATAAATAAAATAGGAGACAAACACCTGAGAGGAATGTTGAAAGAGTGGTTACTGATCCACTAGGTGCAATGGAATCTGGGGTAGAAGGCAATGGACAAGTGGCAGCATCATGATGCAACTAACTAGCTGTTGGTATGGGACAACTCCCTTGAAATGTGGTCATAGTGCCCTGGAAGATGGGACTGGATCTTGAGGCTCATTTATTCCAAACTGACCACTAAAATACCTAGCCAATCTATATAATAGCCATCAAATTGTGAACTGAGGTTCATCAGTTTTCCTGATAAGGAAATTTACCTTGGGTTTTGCTGTGTTTGCACCCAAGATATTTGATGAGGGGATATGCTATGTTGTTGATCATGTTGTGAGTCTGCCAAACTCTTATTGAGTTCAGGAGGTTAATGCTGAGTGGAGAAGGCATTTTGAGTGCCTTGCTTCTACACAGATTCCGCCCACTTATTGGATCAGTAATCAGGATCGGGGGTTCACTAGAAGTCAGTAGTTGAGTTGCTTCTTCTGAAGCAGGTTGGGAGGAACAGGCCTCCTTGGGTGTTTTTCGGCCCTATCATCATCTACAGGTTCTAATTGTTTATCTGTTGTTAAACTAGTTAATTCTGTTTATTTACAAGTATTTAATTTACAGAATGTAATCTGATTTATATACCTCTACTTTAGTTTCTGATTCAAGTTTAAAGCATGAATAGAAATTATGAATGAAATAAATGATCTTTTCATTTTTCCCCATGCAAAAAGGAATAGCATCGTACTCTAGTTCAGAGACAGATTAAGTAGAATAGATCAAGATAGGCAAATGGCCAAGTGAATGAGAAGATTAAATTATTATAAATTTTTTCAAGTGTCGACTTACTGTTTAATTTCTATATATACATTACAGTGCCCTCATTATCGTTTATTTTTAGCTAATTGTTTTCCTAATTTACATGCAATGTTTCCTTGTTTATAAAATCTTTGTTTCGAAATAAATAGATTTTTATTCTAACATAAAAGAATTGTTTTCTGCATTCAATAGTTAAATGTATATGTTTATATTAGGATAAAATTATAGATTTACTTCCATTATACAACAGAATGATATTTCTTTTACAGACAACAAGAATTTCCAATTATTAAATTTACACATTTATACATTGTTTTACACCATAAACTACACAGTGGAAATCAAAACATTTATCATTCTCTGCTATAACCCTAAACAGAGTTATCAAATACCAGCCTATAGTCAACATTTCCATTTTTAAACAAGTCAAACTTTATTTCCCTTCATCACACAGAAATCATTCCTACAGGTTAAACAGTTTTACATTCTAGGTATTATTTCCAGGAATTCAAGTATCATGATATCTGTAAGATATTTCTAAACAAAATAGCAAACATTAGTTTAGTGCCGAAACCATTTCGAAGAGCAACTTTAGACCATACATTGTAAACACTTGACGAATCGAGTTAGTTTTTCCTTAAAGCCAAAACATAGAATATCTTTTTATTTATTTCCATAACTCGACAGAATTGATGACTCGACATCATAACGGTGATCGAATCAAGCCACACATTTTATAATTCAAACCCTAACTTATAGAATAACTCTCCCGAGAACTTCTCTCAACCGACGAACCACACACATCCAAACTCTTTTCTAAAAACAAAAACACATCTCATACGATTTGTAGAAATCAAAGGATCATTACGATATCCAAGTCTAGAGAGACACACGACACAACTATACAGTTTTCACAGTTATTGTTATGCAGAAGAAACATTACCAAGAAGCTTCCATTATAATCCACAACTATAACTTTTATCCATCAACCATAAAACACAGAACCATTTTGACAACGAGATGTATCACTATATTAAGTCTGAGAATATGAATCTCTGTTACAAGACAGTTGTATTCAAAATCAACAAGAGCATTGCCTTATGGGTCGAGGAGTCCTCCTCCCCATTCTTTTATAAATATTACAAACCCTACAGAAAATCTCTGAGTTAAAAACACAACACACAGAACATCACACAGTCGGCCATTCTCTTCATCTACAAAGAGTTTCAAGGAAACCATAGAGGCTTACCGGTTGGTATAGCTGCAGCCAACCTACGACGCCCAAACAGGAGAACACTAACAAATCGTTGCCCTGTAAACAACCACATCAATGTTGTGGTCAAACATTTATCTTATCAAGAAGCAAGACCCAGTATAAACAAACAAACAAATACTGCGTTAAATACCGAAGGTGAAAGCTACAGGAGGAGTTTCGAACACATTACCTTTTTAAATGAAAGCCATAGCAGCAATAAATGCCAAGACTGATGTAGCTGCAACCAAACCCTTACATCGTCAAATGCTGGTATAGCTAGAGCCAACACTGAACCATCAACCATTTCAATACAGTGAAACATTGCCGAGAGAGGTAGCAACATTGGCGAGGCCCCTGGCCATTCATTACAAACCCAACATTAAAATAAAAAAACCCTCAACAAGTTGGGGTATCGAACCACCAAAGACCAACTCTAAGACTATCAAACGAGCCATTCACCACTGTACAAGAACAGGAGAGTGCTCGGCTCTATAAATTACAGAGGTTACGAGTTCAAGACTCAGTAGCTACGCCTCCATAGGAAGAACAACCAAACTACAAACCCTCAGCCTGTCGGCCATGCAGAGCTACCACTACCAAGTAACAAAAGACACAATAACTCATCAATCGCAACAAAGGTAGGGTTTAACCATACCCATCAACATACTGCCAAGATCAACGGTGGAGATCACCGGGAGAGTTACGAAGCATCAAAAAACCATCTACCACATTAAATGTGATATCATTACAAATGTCACGAAGGAGCCAGTTCATCAACTGTTGAACCATTATGTTTACACATCATCGCAAGGAGGATTAATACCACCATATTGGCACATGAACAAACCAGCTATACCATCCACGATGGAATCCCACTATCCACGGTAGCTGTAAACATTCAATGCATAAGATACGGTTACACTTTCCAACCTGTGACATCAACGTTTAAAATCATATCACTTATTACATTGGATTTCACATATGGTTTAGTCGTGGTATACCACCTTGTTACAACATGTTTGTATAAGGTTGGGTAGATAATGCGAAGGGTTCATATAGTAACCTATGTTGCATAGCAGCACAATCGCATAGTATTACATATTGCATATTATCAAATAGGTTAACATAATACCACCTTGTGCACATAGTGTCACACAACTACATATTGCATATAATCTATATGTGTGCACATAATCCATATTGTTTGCGCATAGATAATATGGTTTGCATATAACTCATATCATTTAAATAAAAATCAATAAGGTTCATAGGGTATAGTATCAAATAGGGTATCACAATGCACACAACTCACATTATATAAATGTGATATATTTTACAATAGTGTGTAAATATTACCATAGACATTATTTTATAATGGGATTGATAGTGTTTCATAAACACCTTATAATTTGATTATAGAATATAATCTAGGAAATGCACCACATACACCCTATCATGTAGCAAATAAAGACATATCAACAATCAAAGTGACCATAACCTTGGTAGGAGTATAGTTCCTAGGCATGTTATTAAAAAAACTATGCTTGGAGTTTCTACATTTTGCCATAAGAAAAGATAGACAGTTATACTTGCAAAATTAAGTGAAGAGTATATTTTCTGAGTACAAAAATTGAGACACGAACATTACAGCCTTTCCCATGATGTTGATGTGTATGTAACTTCGGAATGTATTTCACATATATGTATATTGTATTCCTATAGAGATGTTATTATTCCTCTATACTGAAGTGTCGTCATTTATATTGTAAGTGTCGTAACTTATACTTGATGGGTTATTAGACCACCTTGTTGGGGTCGGCCCTGTATAAGTCATGTGGGTCAAAGGGTTATTAGACCACCCTATTGGGGGTCGGCCATGTGGGTCAAAGGGTCATTAGAACACCCTAGTGGGGATCGGCCCAGTTAGCATTATGTTAAGTGGTTAAGTTGAGGCCGACCTAGTTGAGTAAAGGTTAAGTCAAGTTAGTGTATAAATAGAGAGTGTGTCTCTCTCATTTTACACATTCTATTCTCTCACTCACACTTGGAGAGTGGCGCACTTGTGGAGGAGGAGGATCTGCTTCTAGGAGAAGACTATCTCTTTTATTCTGGTTATATCATTGCTCTATCTATCTCTGGGGAAGTTATTGGGGTTTTTCACCTTTATGGTTTTCCCCAAGTAAACTCTGTGTCTCTTGTGTGCTTGCATTATTGTGTCCATGATTGATATGCTGTAGATTTGCTATACATGTTGTTCTCTTAGTTAAGATCCTAGATCATATTGAACTAAATTTTGAAAATTTAACATGGTATCAAAGCTAGCCTGAAAGAAGGCATGATATGGCATGTATGACACTTGTTGCACTTATGATGCTAGGGCTTGATATAGCAAAAACCAGTCTTCGTAGAACTTTCGCTATAAATCCATTTTGGTGAAGCTTTCAGATCTGAAACTTTTACAGGTTGAATACCAGATCCCCATGTACCTTGTGTCCAAAGGAAAACCTCTAATGCATTGTACATTGTGATTTATGATCTGTTCAATATAGGGTTTCGGCCTCTTCTAGATCTGAGTCAAAATCAGGTGACCTTGGGAAAACGGTCATAACTTGGGCTATGAAGCTCCAAATGAAATGTCATAAAAAGTGAAAGGTAGTACACAGATTGTACTATCTTAGGAACAATTTTCAAAGGTCGAAGTTGAACCAGTGACACGTGGAACATTGTACAAGTTTTCTTCCTGTATTATCCCATAAACAGGTAACGTTGCGACACTTGGCATAACTCTCTCTCAGAGAATTTAATTGAGGTTAGACCTATCGAAATGGAGATAAAATAGGTTGGGCTATCTCGGGAAACGTTTTCAGAGGCCGAAGTTGAACCAGTGACACGTGGCACACCGTACAAGTTCGCTCTCCAATTTTATCCCATAAACAAGTCACGTTGCGACACTTGGCATAACTCTCTCTCAGAGAATCCAATTGAGGTCAGACCTGTCGGGATGGAAAGATGACAGGTTAGGCTATCTCAAGAAAAATGTTCAGACCCTGTGGATCGAAAAGTTTGTAGTTAAACTAGAAACAATCAAGTACATATTTCTATCATAACAGAATTATTTTTTAGTACCTTCATTCATGGCTTCCGGAATTTAGGGTTTCGAATAAAGTTGGAATTTTTGTAATCGGAGACCACGGCTGAATGCTACTCATCAAAATTGAAATTTAGAGACCAAGATCATAATTTTTGGTTGGGCAGAAGGCCGGGCTTGATCAGACCCTAGTTCGGGACTTTGATCAGAAAAGTGGAAAATTAGGGCTTCTGCAAAAAAGAGAATTTTTTAAATCTGTGACCATGGCTGGAAGCTCCTCATAACAATAGAAGCTTAGAGATTTGGATCAAACCTTTTGATTGGGCAGAAGAGTGGGCTTCATCAAACCCTATTTCGGGGTCATGTCTAGTGAATGCGAAAGTTTCAAAGGCAAAATTGAGGAATGAAACTTTGCAGTTTTCAAATTCAGAATGTACCAGCTTGATCAGCTCATCAAGGCACATATTTCTATCCTTTCAGAAGTTTGAAATTCAAAGTTTGAATTTTTGGGGTTTCTCTGACAAATCCTAATCCAGCTCTAGCTCCAGTTCTTGCAAAGCAAGTGGATTGGGTTAATCCTAGAAGAAGATGGATTAGTCACCTACATAAGTGAAGAAGTTCCTGTCTCAGAGGGAGATGAGGCTAAGGCCTTCCATAAGAAGATTACAAGCAATCTTGATAGGTATGGCTTACAAGTATGTTTCATGGTTAATTTTATCATATGTTTGTCTTCATATCATTACAGTACAATCTTGATTAATTACTAGACTTGTCGTATCACCTTAATTGAAGATATTCATTGATTAAGGTTTTGACACTTATGAATGTACTAATGTATTGTGATGTTTTATGAGGTTTATGTTGTTCGCTAACATAAAAGGTACACCAAGAAAGACAAATCATGTTCTACTTCAAGAGAATATGATCGTGGCGACATGAAGACAAATATTCATCCATTGTCATGGATCGCATAGAAGATCTACTTTTGAGGTATTTATAACTTGGTCCTACAATGGTTAACCTATGAGACATGTAGGTTACTAGCACAAGTCGCTGAAGAGAACCAGAAAACATTATGCGGGTATGTTAGACATAACTAGCTAGCATGCTAATCCAGGTATGTTTTTCCTATATCAAGCTAGAATCCTACCTTGTGTTAGGATCTTATACTGTTGTGTTGTTGATAATGATTATTCATGAAGTCATAGGTTTGAATATCCATGGATGTATGCATATTATGCTTCTTACCATAATTGATGATATGACTAACCAGAAGAATCATGAAGGTATAGGTTTGATTAATCACGGGTTTATGCATTGATGATTTAACTAATCAGAAGAGTCCTAAGATCAAATAAGAATATGCATGAGTAAAAGAAGACTTCCCTGAAACCTTGAATACTAATGTTTATTATTTGTGAATGATCATGACTATACATGTTTAAAATTATTGTGTTTTGGTAATATTAAGATTATACTAATAAATGTGTGATAATGTATGAGACATCAAGGATAACACAATGATGATACTAATAAGCATGCATAGTGATTAAGGATGGATGTAAGTTCAAGGACAGGTAATCCAGGAAGAAAAGATCAAGAGGGAGCACACTCCAGTTGTTCTTGCAAGAAAGCAAAGGAGTGCACTTCAGTAGTTTCTGCAAGGATGCATATATTCAGAGGGAGTTGACCATCTTTCTACATTCCACAATAGAAAGGTGTAGAAGAAGCTACTTCAGCAGCTCCTGCAAGGAAGCAAAGACTCAGAGGGAGTCCACCCAGCAACCAAACAAAGATAAGTATTTTTAATTATCATTTCTTGCATATTTGTTTATTTAAATAAAATTGTTCAATGATGTATATGCTCATGTTCCTAGACTTAGGATATATATTGTGCATATTAGAATGATTGCATTAATGAATAGTATACTACTAATATGCATGTGATGGGTAAGTGGCTTATGGCACTGTACAACATTCCAGTGCTACTTATCTAGAATGAAACCTCTTTGCTGACATGTTGGGAGTAGTGCAAACTCTTAACAATGTTCTGGTAGAGACTGGAAGGCATCTAGAAAGTTGTGGAACATGGATAAATGTTGTATTGAAGCATTGGCTAAGATAATTGCATGACTGTATGACATATTTCTTTATGTGTAAGAATTTGTCTGAAAATTATGAGATGTTTCTAATAATGCAATTTAACTTCTTTTGTAGAAAAGACCATATACTTTCACCTACAAAAAAAGGACTACAACATTTGTTCAAGCAACAAAATTATCTATTGAAGATATTGAAGTTCCCAGGATACGGGAAGAATGCCATGAACCGTCGATCATGAAGAACGATGTTTGAGATTTGGTCCTAAGAGCTGAAGGGAAGCCTGTTGTGACTTCCAAATGGAACTATTAGATCAAGCATGCTGCAGATGGTAGCATAGAGAAGTATAAAAGTGATGAAATAGAAGATACACCAGATGGATTTCAAGACAACCTTCTTGAATGGTGTAGTCATATATGTGTGCAGAACTTGGTAGGATAGACAACTTTCTATCCAGTTTGGGATTTACCAAGAGTGAAGCGGATTCCAAACTTTACTACAAGGTTGAGGAAGGGAATCCTATGATTCTACTCATGTATGTGGATGACCCGTTTGTAACAGGAGATGATAGATTGATTGCCGACACACAGTGGAAGCTTGTTGCCGAGTTCGAGATGAAGAACTTGGGGATGATGCACTATTTGTTTTTAGCATGGAGGTGTGGCAGAGTGCAGATGGAATCTTCCTTGGACAAGGGAAGTATGCAGTAGAGATCTTGAAGAGGTTCGGGATGATGGATTGCAAGGCCATGGCCACACCTATGGCATCAAATCTGAAGCTTCTTTGTGATGCTTCATCTGAGCCGGTTGATGTCTCTATGTGTCATCAGATGATTGGGTCCTTGATGTACCTGATGAACATGAGACTGGATATTTGCTTTGTGGTGAATACATTGAGCCAGTTCCTGACGGATCCGAGGAGTGTTCACCTGGTTGCTGTAAAGCATGTTATGAGGTACCTGAAGGGTACAGTGGATTATGGGATCAAGTATGAAGCGAATCAAAAGTTTAACCTATAGGGTTATGTTGATTCAGATTGGGAAGGCAATGTTGTAGATAGGAAGAGCACATCTAGATGCTGCTTCAGTATGGGATCAGGTGTGATCTCTTGGTTTAGCAGGAAGTAGTCTTGCGTAGCACTGAGTACAGCTGAGGCAGAGTATGTTGGATCCTGTTCAGCTAGTTGTGAGGCAGTATGGCTACGGAAGCTACTGTCTGAGTTATTTGATCTCCCGTTGGATGCTACTGGTATCTTTTGTGATAACTAGAGTTGTGTGAAGCTGTCTGAGAACCCAGTGTTTCATGACAGGTCGAAACACATAGAGATCAAATATCACTATATCAGGGATATGGTGCAGAGAGGAGCCATGAAGCTCCTGTATATTGCGACGGACGAGTAGATTGCAGATGTGCTGATGAAGCCACTATCCAGGGTGAAGTTCGAGTACTTTAGGGAGAGGCTTGGTGTTCTTCAAATTGATGACACTTCGAGGAAAAAGTGATGGACACATTTGCAGAAGCCATTCCAAGCATGTTGGAAGGAGGATCCTTCACATGGCTGTGGATGTAAGCGCTGGATGATGAGCATCAGGACGATGCTCCAGTTACTGCTCTGTATATGCATCATGTTGGATGCTGGATATGATCAGTTGGATCATTTATATTTATATGTATGTACGCATCATGTTGGATGTTGGATATGATCAGTTGGATCATTTATATGTATGTACACATCATGTTGGATGTTGGATATGATCGGATGGATACATTGTATGATTAGGTAGATCATGCATGTTGATATGTATCAGGGATGATCAGGTGGATCATGTATGATGATATGTATCAGGTAGATACTTGGTATGCATCAGGTAGATGCATTGTATGATCAGGATGATCATGGATGACGAGCTTCAGGATGTTTCTCTAGATGACATGTAGCAGGATGTTGCAGTGATGATGATCAGGATGATCATGTGTACATCAGGATGATGTATGGTGAGTATCAGGTTGATACTCTGTGGCCATGGAACATGTTGTGTAGATAAGCATATAATTTGTGCCCTGGGAGATTTGCAGATAGTCTTTCGAGGTTTTCCCTATGGCATGTAATTTGTACCCTGGGATATCTAGAAAATGCTCTTTCGAGGTTTTGCTTGGGAGGATATATAATTTGTACCCTGGGAGATCTGCAGATAGTCTTTAGAGGTTTTGCCTATGGCATGTAATTTGTCCCCTGGGATATCTGGCAGATGCTCTTTCAAGGTTTTATCCTATGGCATGTAATTTGTGCCCTGGGAGATCCGATAGGTTGAGCCATGTGCTCGTAATTAGTCATGGGATGCTCTTTCAAGGTTTTACCATGACCACATGTAATTTGTGCCCTGGGAGATTCGATAGGTCGAGCCTTGTGCTCTTAATCAGTCCTGGGATGCTATTTCGAGGTTTTGTGGTGACCACATGTAATTTGTGCCCTGGGAGATTCGATAGGTTGAGCCTTGTGCTCGTAATCAGTCCTGGGATTCTCTTTCAAGGTTTTGTGGTGGGGTCACATGTAATAAGTCCTGGAGATCTGGACAAGATGAAAAAGGCCTCAGATGCTCTTTAGAGTTCTTGCTAGTCAAGAGACTCTTTTAAGGTTTTGTGACGCACATAATAAGTCCTAAGATTTCCACAGTCTGGCCAGTGATGACAAAGACCTACAGGTGGTGGGCCTACATCTAGTATGAAAAAGGACTGGCTCTGTAGAACTTCCTATGACGAGTAGATTCAAAGATTGATTGGGATAGCAGTAGTAGTGACGATGATGATGTCTCGATGACGATTATCGAGTGACGATGATCCAGAGAAGAAGACTTGTTCTAGAAGACCTGTGTCGAGAAATACCTTCCTAGTTAAGAGGGAGTGTTGATGTATATGTAACTTCAGAATGTATTTCACATATATGTATATTGTATTCCTATAGAGATGTTATTATTCCTCTATACTGAAGTGTCGTCATTTATATTGTAAGTGTCGTAACTTATATACTTGATGGGTTATTAGACCACCTTGTTGGGGTCGGCCCTGTATAAGTCATGTGGGTCAAAGGGTTATTAGACCACCCTATTGGGGGTCGGCCATGTGGGTCAAAGGGTTATTAGACCACCCTAGTGGGGGTCAGCCCAGTCAACATTATGTTAAGTGATTAAGTTGAGGCTGACCTAGTTGAGTAAAGGTCAAGTCAAGTTAGTGTATAAATAGATAGTGTGTCTCTCTCATTTTACACATTCTATTCTCTCACTCACACTTGGAGAGTGGCGCACTTGTGGAGGCTCTGTTGCTAGGAGAAGACTATCTCTTGTATTCTAGTTGTATCATTGCTCTATCTATCTCTGGGGAAGTTATTGGGGTTTTTCACCTTTATGGTTTTCCCCAAGTAAACTATGTGTCTCTTGCGTGCTTACATTATTGTGTCCATGATTGATATGCTGTAGATTTGCTATACATGTTGTTCTCTCAGTTAAGATCCTAGATCAGATTGAAGTAAATTTTGAAAATTTAACACATGATTCACATACAAGTTTAAGATGCCCTGTGTGCATCAAGTAGTCTTTTCAGACACTTTTATCTTAAACAATTATAGTCTTGAGCCAAGATTTTACCAGTAGAATTCCCAAGTTTTATATCTTCAAATATTGACAAAGTAGATTACTGAAAAACTGTATAGTCACTTGTTGAAATCTTAATCCTTACCTATAAACTGTCACAAGTATGAAATCACATGCTTTAGCACAAATGATAAGTAAGCCTCGGGGCGTCCGTAGGACCTTTTCATCAATCAAACAAAAGTACATTAGTCAAACAGTTGTTTCATCATTCATAAACAACAACAGTAGAAATTTGTAGCAGCACAACTAATTATGGATAACATCAAGACATAAGCTGAAATCTGTTAGTCGCAAATTATTACATAATAAACCAGCATGGCATTTAGTACAGCAAGATAACATTTCATGCATCGTTTTATTTCTGCATTCATTAATTAAGCAATAAATTTCACGTAGAAAAATTTTAAATTTTTGTGATTTTTCGGGGATGTTACAACCCCCTCCTAGCCCCTTACCCCTAACTAACCACCACCCATCTCTAATCCCTAAGCCCCTAATACCAAATCCCTATTTAACCCCCTAACCCATAGAAACTATTAAATAATGTTTTGATGATTACAATAACTCTAGCGCCTTTTTGCATGAAGAAACTCTCTCTCGTTTTGTGCAAGTAGGTGTTATTTAGCGGTGCACCAAACATATTAAATGCCTATGATTATTTTTAATATTCCCAAAACGTGAGCATGTTTTGTTTGTCCATAACGCGAGCACGTTTTGTTTGTACAGAACACGCGCACATTTTGTCTGTGCAAAAATTCTCCAAAAAATGTTTATACCCAAAATCCCATGTTTTCTCTTCCTCTTCTCGTCTCCCATATAGCAGTATACTTCACAATCACAGTTCAAGGCAATTGAGGAAGCTCAAGACACTCTATGTTCACAATCAACAAGCTTGAAGAGGATCATACAGGTAATATTTGGAATTGAGGATTCCACATTCACAGTTAGCAAGCTTCAAGAGGATTCTACATTCACAATTTCAAGCTCCAAGAGGAGAACTACATTCACAATTTCAAGCTTCAAGGGGATTCTACATTCACAATGTCAAGCAAGCTTGATGAATCTATATGAACACAATTGAAGAAGAATCTACATTCCCTATTGAGCAAGCTTGAAGAATCTATATTAACAAATGAAGAATTTTCTATATTCACAAGTGAGGCAGAAACTTTACTTTCACATTTGAGCTAGATTGATGAATCTATATTCACAATTGAGGTAGTATCTATATTGACAATTGAGCAAGCTTGAAGAACCTATATTCACAATTGAGAAAGAATTTGGATATTTGAATAGTTGAGCACACTTCTAGAATCTATTTTCTTAGTATTGCTCATTGTGGTAATGGGGAATTCACGCAATCGAAAAAGGAAATCGAAAAGGAAAGAGATGCCTCAAGAAAGCATGGAAGAAGCTAGAGAAAAGAAAATATTGGACATGTGGAATCGAAGTCATTCCATGGAAACTCATCCAATTCCAACCGTAGATGATGCCACGGTCGTTCCTACCCATCCACATCAAGAAAAACGAAGAAATTCACTAGAGGGGCCCTCAATTTCAACAACATTTGATGGACAAGCACCCAACATTTCAATTCTGACATCAAGTCAACCCTAGAATATGGTAGTGAATGACTTGTTGGGTATTCGCTATACAAGCGATGAAGTTAGAGAGGCATTGAGTGGAGGATTTACAACAGAAGAAGGAAATGTTATGGAGATCGTCCAAGAGAATGAAAGACAAGAGGCTCCTATTGAAACACCAGAGCGTCCTGGTGATGTTTTACATGCTCCAGTTCCAACACCCTTACCTCCATTAGCAACTGCATGCTGAAGAACTCCGAAACGTATACAGGTTGATGAAACTCTCATTAGTTCACTTGAAGGTACGTTATCTAAACATGCTATTGCTTATCAAACTCGACAAATACTTGATAACTTTGTTTATTATAAATGTGATGGTGACAAGTGCAAATTATTTTTATTATTGTTAAAATATAGGTCTATGGTTGTTGTTAGAAGAATGTTAAAGATAAAGATGACCAAAAAGTTTAGTAGATGCATTTAGTACAATTGATCAACATGATATTCAAGATGACATTAAATATTAATTCAACAATTCAACATTGATCAACATGTTTGGGTAAATTGAATAAAAAAAATTGGTCATTAATGAACATCTCACCACAAGAGGAGACTCAGTTAGAACCATGGATTGAGTAGAGGGACCGGGCACTTCTGCCGCTAATTACTGCAATCACCAAATGGGGAAATGCTTAGACATGCATGAATAAACAATATAATAACATGGTTAAATACTATGCATTGTGATTGTTGAAATAGTTACCTCTGTATGACTTGTGCCTATTGCAGATGCGGCACTAACTGTAGCATCAATGAACCTTGTTAGGTGAGGGGTAGATGGATCTCTCATGTGTCTGCTATAGAGAACATCCACACCCTTTCTAGGAGTGGAGCCTCTCTTATACACTTGTTCCTTTTGCACATTTGGACTACGAGGAGATCCAACTGCTGACAGTCTATGAAGTATAGAGGCTGGTGGCTACAATCACCAATACTGATGTAGTTAGAAATGCATTGGTCAATGAAATACCATGTATTAACAAAATGACAATGGTAAAATACATACCAATGTACTGTATACATCAATCAACTCTAAGAAATGTTCTACCACTTTTAGATCCCCTATGGGCTATGTAGCACTTGTCTCCCCACTAGGGGGGACATCACTAGATGAAATCATTTCCCTTTGATGGGGATCTACAACCTACAATTTAGAAAATTGTAAATATTAGATCGTGTAGCATAAATTAAGTAACATGTATTAAAATAATGTTATGTTGAAATAGTTACCTCAACGTGAGATGTTGTCGCTAAAGGTATGAAAACATCTTGTAACTCAGAAGGTTCTGTTGCATGAGCCTCTTGCCCCTCATGCCCTTCTGGTAGCAACTACAAGATTTAAAATCATTAAAAATATTAGCAATCTATATATGTGTACATAGTAAGGAAAAATAATTTATAAATGGCACTAAATTGTTAATTAGATTTACTCATGTATTAAAATAATGTCATGTTGAAATAGTTACCTCGGGGTAAGATGTTGTCGCTAAAAGTATGACAACATCATTGTCATCGGGCGGTTCTGCTGCATGAGCCTCTTGCCCCTCTTGCCCGTTAGGCCCTTTTGGTGCTGGCGCATGATCCTATGGACTATGCTCTACATCATCGATGGAAAGGTCTTCAACCTCGTGCCCTTCTTGTAGCAACTACAAGTTTTCAAATCATTAAAAATATTAGCAATCTATATATATGTGTATAGTAAGGAAAAATAATTTGCAAATGACACTAAATTATTAACCACTTACTTACCTGTATAAAGTATCTAATAAAGATATCATCTGTTTGGGAAGGACCAAAGCAAGGATGCCGCATATTGTGCATGGGTGTGACTCTTAGCTGTGTTCATGATGTAAAGGTCTAGGGCCACTCCTAGATGCTCCTCCACCACTGGAAGGTGGTGGCTCTACCTCACAGATAGGTGGCGGCTCTACTCCACCCATAGACGGTGGCTCTGATGGCCCCGCTCGGTACGTACCTTGAAGATACGTGCTATGGCGAACAACCACCTGTGCCAACAGTAGGAAGGACTCCCATGTCTCTGGGACCAACTGATGTGTAGGCGACACATCTAGCCTGGGTAGCTTCCTACGAGGTGGAGCTATTGGGCGATTGGGATCTATATGCCTCGCATTGGGATGTTGTTGAGGCATCCCCATCCCAACGCCCTGGTACTCCAAGATATCAAAATAGTTAAGGGTCAGTGCAAGCTAATGAGGGTCACTTTTGGCACGTTAGATGCAATAGAAAACTGAAAAAGCAGGCATCCCTCAACTTACTTGGATTTTTTGATTTACTTACGGAAAATATCTTGCATTGAGTAAAAAAGATGAAATGTAGGAAATTGAATCACGTTTCTGAATATATAACTTTTATGTATTGAAAATTTGCATAGCTATGTCAAGTTTCAGTTTTCCTAACAGACACTTTTTATTTTTCAGGCAAATGATAAGGTATATGTTTTTGTGGGTAGAGCCTTTGAGGGCCTAAATGATGGAATCAAGCTACAAAAATCGGCATGCATGTAGAGAACACATAGCACTTGTGTGCCATTATTTTTCGAAAATTAAATTAGTAATTTTATAATTTTTTTATAATTGTCTAAGTGATCAAACCTCAAAAATAGTACATCTTTTGTCGGTAGAGCCTTTGAAGGTCTTAATGCAAAAATCTTGAAATGGGTTTTTCATAGAACGTGGAGGTTAGTGTCCTCTTGTGCACCATACAATTTTTTTTTGAAATGATTGAGAATTGAAAAAGTTATGGAAGAAACACTAACAATGTGTTTCACGAGTTAAGGAGGTAGGACAGAAAAGAAATTGAAAGAAAATAGGAAAAATTAATATTTCAAAATAAAAGTTACATATTTGGAATCTGCAGAAAAAATGCTATTTGTGTCTAAGATTTCGTCAAAAATAACTCTGTGTAGCATATTGTAACGAGTGGCTAAGCACAGGCTTCTCCAGAAACTGGAAGAAATACCCAATTAGCTTTGGTTTTTCATTAACATAGCACAGGTTTGGAATTACCGAAGCAAACTCCAAAGCATACACATAGGATTATTGTTGACATGTGAGCATGTGACTCGGCCTGTTTAAATTCAAAAATATTGCCGCGCTTTTAGATTTAAATAACGCGTACGCGTTATATAACTAAATAACGCGTGCGCGTTATATCAATAATTAACGCGTACGCGTTATATAACTACATAACACGTACGCGTTATATAGTTACAAAACGCGCTCGCGTTATTCAAATCATAAAATACATGTTTAATACTTGAGAAAGAGGGGGTGTAGAAGTCAAGGGAAATTTTGTTTAATATTTGAGAAGGGGTGGGGAAGGGTCAAGGGAATCTATGGTTAATATTTAATAGGGGTGGGAAAGGGTCAAGGGCTTAGAAGGATGTTGGAAGCTTGAGTGGGGAGAGATGAAGGGAATGAGAACATGATGGGCTACAGGGGGTGAAGGGAAGTGGAGCTTGAGAGCACTATTAGGAGTAGAATAGGTTCTGAAGAGGTATAGGGTTAGAAGTTGAAAGTGAGACTTGAGTGACAAGGGGGATGTGAGAGAGAAATAAAGAATACAAGGGGGGGAGAGACATAGAGCGAGGGAGGGAGAGGGACAATGGGGAGGAATGGATTTGGAGGGAGTGAGAGATAGATGGGGATAGAACGAAATAAGAGATAGGAAGGGAGGGACAGAAAGTGTTGGTGGGAGACATGCAGAGAGTGGTGGCGATGGAGAGAGAGGGAGTGATGGAGAGATTGGGATAGGTTGAGGGAAAGATGAGGGAGGGATAGAAGGTGAGAGACAGGCGATGAGAGAGGGAGGGAGAGAAGGTAGGGTGAGGGATGGAGGGAGAAAGTTGGAGATAGATATGGATGGAGGGGGTATGGGTTTGAGAATGGAAAGTGACATAATGTGTGTGTATGTGTGTGTGTTTGAGAGAGAGAGAGAGACAGAGAGAGAGACAGAGAGAGAGAGAGAGAGAGAGAGATTGATGGTTGGGGAGAGAGAGACTAGAGGGAGTTGTGAGCATCATATTCTCCATCAGC
The DNA here is from genome assembly GCA_027924585.1 of Larix kaempferi. Classification (NCBI taxonomy): domain Eukaryota; kingdom Viridiplantae; phylum Streptophyta; class Pinopsida; order Pinales; family Pinaceae; genus Larix; species Larix kaempferi. The sequence continues at coordinate 15,890,018 of BSBM01000111.1, read as the reverse complement.
ATCATATTCTTCATCATCATCATCTTCATGACCATCATCGTCATCATCAACATCTTCATCATCATCACCATCATCATCATCATCATCATATTCCTCATCAAATCAAAATCTCCATCATCATTATCATCATCATGATCATCATCTAAACATCACCATCATCATCATCATCAACATCTTCATCATCATCACCATCACCATCATCATCAAAATCTTCATCGTCATCACCATCACCATCACCATCACCATATTCATCATCATTGTCATCTCTAGGTTCCCCATCAACATCAACATCTCCATCATCATCATCTTCTTCATCATCATCATCTTCATCACCATCATCATCATCATCAACATCTTCATCATCATCACCATCATCATCATCATCATTATCTTCCTTGAATCAGATCAACATATCCATCATGTCACCATCATCTTCTGAACATCATCATCTAAACATCACAATCACCATCACCACCATCATCATCATCTTCATCATCATTACCATCACCATCATCATCAACATCTTCATTGTCATCACCATCATCATCATCATCATCATTGGCATTTGTAGGTTCCTCATCAACATCTCCATCATTATCATCTTCTCCATCATCATCATCTTCATCACCATCATCATCAGCATCAACATCTTCATCATCATCACCATAATCATCATCTTCATCGTCATCAGGTCAACATCTCCATCATCATCATCTTCTTCATCATCTTCACCATCATCATCATCATCATCATCTTCATCGCCATCTCCATCATCTCCATCATCTCCATCATCATCACCATCACCATCATCATCATCTTCATGACCATAAACATCTTCATCATCATTGTCATCTCCCCCTTCCTCATCAACATCTCCATCATCATCATCATCATCATCATCATCACCATCTGAACATCACCATCACCATCATCGTCAACATCTTCATCATCATCATCATCATCATCAGCATCATCATCAGCATCAGCATCATCATCAAAATCTTCATCGTCATCACCATCACCATCTTCATCATCATTGTCATCTCTAGGTTCCCCATCAACACATCTCCATCATCGTCATCTTCTTCATCATCATCATCTTCATCACCATCATCATCGTCATCTTCTTCATCATCATCATCTTCAGGGTCCCCTAGAGGTAATCGCACGCCAGGAGACCAACGGAGTCGACGGTTCGTCGGTCCGACGTCCGGTTTCCGAGTTATGTCGAGTTGCAAGTCGCATGAAAATGCCGTTCAGGGACACTTGGTGAATTTCCGCCCATTTTATAATTTAAGCCACTTTTAAATATTTGAACTTCCATATTATTTTTGAAAGAGTATAATATTTCAAAACTCCTAAAGAGACAAAAACACATGATCAAAACTCCTAAGGCTGTAATTTAGAGTAGTAATAATGGGGGGTGATGGAGTTGAATTTGATCCTATGGAAGATAATGATACTAATATTATTGAGAATAAAGGGATAATAGGTTGATCCATGACACCTTTGTTTGCATGGATGAGGATGCACCTATGTATGAGACCTATGATAATATTCATGATGTACATCTTATTGATAAGGCACACAAAGGCCTATACAAGAGATCAAAGATGGGTCACTTTGTCTACTAATTTGATGTTGATAAAATTGAAGGTATTGAATGACATTTCAAACAATGGTATGACAAAGATCCTAATGTATACACAAGGTTAATATATAAGGTGCCCCATAAGGTTCTTTGTCATATCCCTATAATTCTAGGTTTTTGATGATTGTTTAGGTTAAAAAACATAGCACATTATATGGATTATCATGTACAAAGATAAGTGAAGATGGTATTATATGAGTGGCTACAAATGGTTCTCAATTTACGATCATCAAGGAAATATTACCCATTTTTTAAGAAGAACCTCATAATGTTAGACTTTCATTGGTAGTTGATGGCAATGGGTGTGCATGAGTGAGTTCATTGAAACCTTGAAAACATTGTATTGCATTTAGTTTGATTAAATTACACGAGCAAGAACTTTGACATAACTTGTAATGATCATCCAAAATCACAAATTTTAATTAGATACCAATTAGTGCATGCATGTAGTGAATTCGTTGAAACCTTTGAATATAATAGTTTGTTCTTTTGACATAGTGCATTCATGAGTAAAAGATAATCCACACAAATCAACACATTAGAATGACACAAGTACATGTATCCAAAAGTACATATATATCCAAAAGTGCATGTCTCCAAAAGTACATGTATATCCAAAAGTCTCCAAAAGTGCATGTCTCCAAAAGTACATGTATATCCAAAAGTATCGAAAAGTACATGTATCCAATGAAGTCAATGTACATGTCTCCAAAAGTACATGCACAATAAAGTCAATGTACATGTCTCCAAAACTGAATGTATCGAAAAGTACATATATATACAAAAGTATCCAAAAGCACATGTGTCCAAAACTATCCAAAAGTATCAAAACTCAAGCTTTCTCTTGTTCTTTCCCGACGTTGATCCTCTAGGCACATCCCTAGGATCAATGTGCATCCCTGGATCCTGCAAATTAAATATCAATTGTTAAATTCAACTAACTATGTACACTAATACATTATCTCAACAATTATCAACTGGTGCATGGAAAGTGCATGAAACACTTGGTCACTGAAGGACATCTCACCTCAACTGACAAAGGAGATTGTGTTGCTTGTGTAGCAGATGGAGCCGTCGGTTGAACATCCAGGATGGTTGAACCAGGGGGGCCAGGCACTGCTCCTGCTGGTGGTGGCTACAATGAAAAAATGTTGAAATAGTTAGAAATGCATGAATAAACAATAGGTCCAACAATAATAAACTATGTAAAGATAATGTTGAAATAGTTACATACCTGTGTGTGATCAGTCGCCACTGCAGATGCGGCACTAACTGCTGCATCAACCATCGATGCAAGGTTCTCAGCAGACAACTCGGGTTCCTGTTGCAGTAAACATGCAATTCAAACATTAACAAAAACGATTTATGCACTGGATTTCAAGTTAAACAACAAATATCATCGAAGGATATACATTACCGTGGTGTGAGTAAGCCCATGGTCGTGGGCAGCTGGAGTCTTTCTCGGAGTAGAACGCCTCACATACACACGACCCTTGTTCACGAATGGCCTGGAGGGAGATGCAAATACAGGCAATGGGCCAGATGTGTCGGATGGTGCCTACAGTCAGCAAGTGTTCATGTAGTTAGACATGCATGATTCAACAAACAAACATGTATTTAAAAAATGTCATTTTTAATTGTTTACCTGGAGCCCAGACGTTTCAGGGGACGGTATGACCATGGGCACTACCTCCACATTACCTTGCCCCTGTGAAGGATCTGCCATCTGCAAGTTTAATAATTGTAAATATTAGACCGTATATAGCATTAATGAACTAAAATGTAAAGTATGTGGAAATTAACAAATTAACAAGTATTAAAAAACTGAAATTTTAAAATGTTTACCTCGGTGTGAGATACGGCAATAGGTGGTATATAAGATGGGCCTGCCGAATGGGTAGCATCATGCCCCCCTGTCGAGTCTGGAACATCCGGCTCTGGGGCGTCACTGCCGGTAATCATCATCAACTACAAGTTCACAAAATTAATATATTAGCTCAAACTATATATATGTGTACAAAGACGAAAATAAATGAAGAATTTATTACAATTAACCATCAAGATACCTCTCTCAAAAAGCCACTGAAGGCAACATCTGATGCAATACCATAGCAGGGACGACCACATGACGTGCACTCGTGAGGATCAGTACTAGGATGGGGAATAGCTGATGGTCCTCCACTAGTGGATGGTCCTGATGGTCCTGCAGAAGTGGATGGTCCTGATGGTCCTGCAGTAGCTGATGGTCCTGCATGGTGACGAGCTGGTGTATGTACCACACCAGGGACAGATGTCCCTTCCTCACCCATATGTTGAACCATCCTGCCATGGCGAAGAACCGTCCGTGCCAAACTCAAAAATGCATCCCGTGTCTGCGGAATAATGCGATGTGCTGGTGGGACATCTGGCCCAGGCAACTGCCTGCGAGGTGCAGGGATAGGGCGATCCTGGTCTCGAAGCCTGGCATTGGGTCGGTTTTGGGGCATCCCCCCACCGATCCCCTGGAACTGTAAGATGTCAAAATAGTTAACGTGTTTATGCAACACGAACTCTGCATACATCTTTCGAAGGAAATATAAGGGAATTTCCCTGTTGTTGTGTGGTGGCATATCAAAAACCATGTACCATCTGTCCATCCAGTTATCAACAAATGGTTGAAACGTGCACCACTCAATGGAGATATGCGGCTTGCTTGCATTAGGGATTTCCCCCGTCCGAGGGTCCCTAAACAATGCAAATACAACCTCTTTGGATATTTTTAGCTTTTTTACTGCATTGTAATCTAGTCCATCAGCATATTGTTGTCTTTTTCTTTCTCTGTAAGATGCAATATCATACAGGACATTCGTAGATTGTGTAATTGTGTCCACAATTGCATCCAAGGTTGATGCAAGTGAACGGCGAATCCTGTCGCCACCACTAAAAGCTTCACTTATGCCCCTCAATTGGGCAAGCTCAATCAATATTTCGGCATTGGCATCCATAGCCGCAACTGCAATAAAGACATTAATGCGAAAATCATTAGAAACATATACATGGTATATAATGACGTCTCTTCAAAATTGAACATGTATTAAATCAAACTCACATAAGCAATTTAATGGCATTTACTTACATACATTTAAAACTTAAAATTAAACATTTGACAATTAAAAAGTAAGTTAGTCAGATTGGCAGAGACGAGGAGGAGGAGGATCAAGGCAGTGATGAGTTTGTTGATTCAGGCATGGAGGAGGAGGATCAAGGCAGTGATGAGTTTGCATCTATGTGTCTCAATGTCTCATTGTGTTTTGTGATTGTGAATGACAAATGTGTTGTGATTTGTGAATGATCTAATTTCTATTGAATATTTCATATTTGTAATTGTAAATGTAATTTCTATTGAATATTTGTAATTGTAAATGTTAAATTTTATTGGATGATCTATATGTCTATATTTTTAAATTTTAATATATTTTAAAAATATATTAATTCCGGGGGTCACCGTGTCCTACGTGTCATAATTCCGGGGGTCACCGTGTCTAGTGGGGACCAGGGATCAAATTTGAAGGGTGGGGTCCCATTTCACTATGAAGGGCTATGAGATATTGAACACTATTGAAGGGCTATGAGAAATTTATTAATATTTATTCTATGTGTATATATGGATGTGTTCATGTTGTATGGATTGGATTCTAGGTTAACCGAGGCCTTTTTAGAGCAAAGAATGGGGTAATTACTATTTGGGAACAAGTTTTTTATCAAATGTAAATTGCGGTGATGGAAGATATTGAGGGTGCCACATGTTGTGGAGAAAGTAGTATTGATTCCTATGACGTAATAGGGAGTTCAAAAAGTCTGGTTTCAAGTATTGTCATGCGTAGCTCGATTGATTTTTCTCGCGCTAGGGTTGTAGCAACTGTTATGGCCATTACTGTTAAAAGGATTGATGGGGTGGAATCCCGTGAAACGATGAGTTCTTTTGTTAAGACGTAGATTCAGTGAAATTTGGTGGGAGTCTTATGTTCATTTTATGCACAAAATTCGATTACTTGATTTTGTTGCATTGTTAACTCTCCTCCTAGTCATAGCTACAATCTCTTATATAATTGTGAAGGTTATCAATCCACTCAATATATTAAAGTTGTAGTAGGCCAAAATCATCCACATATTTATTGTACTCACAAATGTTGACATTCCAATTTCTATGTAGAGCGCCCATTAACATTAGATTTTAATAATTTTGTTGATGCCATTAAATGTGTTAAACACGTAAGCGCTCGCTACAAACACGAGAACTTCGAAGCGTTCAAGCCATGGGCTACTCAGTGTAAGCCCGTCCACGTAAGTTCCTCAATGATATTATTAGAGGCCCAATGGTCCATGATCCATGGATGATCGAACACGTGGATATTGGAGAGTAAGCGAGTCCCACTCCCAAGTCACCTAGCTAGTAGCCGCATTCCCAATTTCCCACTAAAAATTGTTGATGGGTGAAATTTGAAGCTACCCTTCTGTTGCAATTTTAAACAGTAGTGGTTAATTTAATTATTGAAGGGCTTACCATGAAATTAAATTTTTTTTGCATGGTAAAATTTGAAGTGGCCTTCTATGACGTGTGGGTAAAATTTGAAGTGGCCTGAAGGCTTCAAATTTGAAGCCTGGTGGGGACACTCGTGTCCCGTGTCCTCGTGTCGGGTGACTTAGAAAGGGGGGAGTTTTAATTTTTTCAATTTTTGGTTTGATTATGAAGTTTTGAGTTTTGTGAAAAGGGTTTCATTTTGAGGTGTGAATTTAATTACAAATTGGGTTATTCCCAATTTGATCAATATTACAAAACTAGGTTAAACAATAAAAAAAATAGTAATTTGGATTAAAAAATCACAAAAAAATGATTTGGGTGAATAAATTACCTGACTAGATGAGAATGCACCGGTGAATTTGTCTCCTCTCCAGCTGAATCGAGCAACACGGATAGTTGAGTGGGCCACAAAGCGTCCTCGTCTAGGGTCAATTTCGCCTCTATTCGCGTTTCTGATGCGTGAGTGTCGCGGGTGGTCGGCAATCGGCCGACTGTGTTTTTAAATTCATTTTTAGTTTTACATATCGCGTACGCGATTTGTAAATACATAACGCGTACGCGTTTTTTAACTACATAACGCGTACGCGATATTGTTACCTAGCCTACATGTCCAATGACATGTTAGGCTCGGGTCTTACCATGGCAGGGGGTAAATATCATAAACGCGTTATGTTTTAGGTATCAGGAACGAGATTTGAAAAAAGTAGCATTGCATCTAAAGTGACCCTCATCTTCTTGCACACACCCTTAACATGCTTCCCCATCACAAATTCTACATACATCTTTCTAAAAAAATATAGGGGCATTTTCCTGTTGTTGTGTGGTGGTGCATAAAACACCTTGTACCATCGGTCGATCCAGCTATCTATGAATGGTTTATATGTACACCACTCAATAGAAATGTGCCTTTTGTTTGCATTGGGGATTTCACCCGTCCGTGGATGCCTAAAGAGGGAAAATATATGTTGTTTTGAGATTTTCAACTTCTTCAATTGTTTGTAGCTAAGTCCATCCTATTATTGTTGCCTCTTTCTTTCTCTGAATGTGGCAATATCTTCTAGTGCACCATCAGACCTACTAAAGGTCTCTATCATTGTATCCAAATTGGATGCAAGCATAAGATGTCTATCATCAACGTAATTGAGGCTCGAATTTCTCTGAGCCTCTAAATTTATCTTTGGATGTCTGAGTGTGCATCCATGGTCATCACTGGAATAAAAATAAATAAATAAAAATATAAAAATGTATACATGTGCTATAAAGACATCTTTCAAAAATGGAAAATGTACAAACTTTGTGCAAGACTGAATACATTGCAAACATAAATATCATCTCAGGCATACATTACAAACATAAATATCATTTCATATGACCACTGCAGGCATACATTATGGGTCCTTATGGGCATAAGGGTGGAGACCATGAAGGCATAAAGGCCATGATGATGTGGCAAAGATATGTATTTTTATTGGTTAAGGATGGGCAAGACAAGACAAAAGACAAGACACCTAATGAGCCAAATGACCCATACTATGGTCATTTGGAGTTGGTCCTAATACCCTGGGCAAGGATGACTTGGAGATAACCAGTGACATGAACAAAGAAGCTTGAAGTTGACACTTGACAAGGAGATTGGGGGCATCCATTATGGCATCTACGAGCATCTAGGAATGAAGCTGATGGACATGCGAGCATGTGGACAAGGTGACATGCGGTCATCTTGAAGATGCATATGCGGGCATGTTTGTGGAAGCTACGGGCATCTTGGAGGCATGCCAAAGACCCCCATGCCGGAAATTGAAGAAGGTCTAGATTATATCTTATGTATCTTGTGCAATGTGTTGATGTGTTTACTTGATGAATGGCATGTGATTGGTACATAGTTCATGGATGAATATGATATTGAAGTGAGCCATTTTGTCTAACAAGGTGGATGTAAAATTCATTAAGGGATTGATAGTAGGGAGGAATTAAGATATGTTAAATAACAAATTTTATAATTTTTAGTTTTGTTATTTCATTTACAAAGATTTCTAGTTTAAGGAAACATCAAAATTTATATTTTTAATGATGAAATGAGGCAAGGATTTGAATGCTTACCTTTCCAATTCTCCGTGCAAGATGAAATTTCCCTCGTTGAGCTTCCAAATCTCCCACATTGAGCTTCTCCAATGTATTTTTGGCAAGATGAAACGCTCGAGTGTTCGGGTTTGAAGAGACAGTGGGTAAAACACTGCCGCGGTGCATGGACTGTTTTTTTTGTTTATATTAACCAGAACGTGCGCACGTTTTCGACTCCTAGCCTACATGTCAATTGAAATGGCAGAGTCGGACTCCACCCATGCCTAGTTTTAAGTAATGCTTGCGCGTTTTGGATTTACACAATTTTCTCACGTTTTACGAATGCATGATTGCACCAAAATGGTCTCTCAACTTTGTGCGAGGGCCCATATATATATATATATATTTCAATTTTCCTAAACCTCCAAGTACAACATCATTTATAGGTTTCATGAAACAATCATCACTTGTATATTTTATAAATTAGGCTTGATTTCCACATAGAATACAATAGTTTTCATTTACTCCTACATGATTTTTCTTTCTATAATCATCAAGGTGTAAGGTCACTATTCTTTTATTTTCTTTGTAGTTATGAAATCCTATAGAAAAGTCATGGGAATTCTTAATTATATGAACACATCCCTTTATCCTTAAATTTACAACTTAAAAAAATGGAATTACTATAGTTGACAATTATTTCTCTTACTACCAAAAAAATTATACTTCTATATGCATATGTTCTCTTCAAAACATATATAAAGAAAATTGTTGTCTAAGTCTGAATCATAGATAAACTTATATTAAACATCTCATTCAATATCCCTCGAAAATATCGAAGCATATAATTGATAATAGAATACAAGAACATAAGCACTGACCCAAAAAAAAGAAGCTTACGCCTATCTCTAAGTTCGAGACTGGGGTGTATAATCATGTAAACATCTAACATGAACCTCTAAGCGAGCATTCAAATTTCAATCTCTCCATTGGTTTAAACACCCTTATAAACTTATGAAAGATTGTTTTAAACATTGGGTGAATTAATATATTAATCCTTCACGTTGATGACCGTTGCCACCCGTCCCAATAGGACGGGATACTCGAGTTTATGATTCACATAACTTAACTAAGTCATGCATTAATATTATAGAAATTTATATGAATACATAACTTTCAGTGACTTAATTAAAAATGTATGTCTTGGAGTTAGTTCACATGTCGTGGTTTATATAAGTCATTGTAACCACATCACCATTTTAAAACCATTAACAAAACTCTATTACCCGTCTAGTTGGACGCCTCCAGAAGGAGCAGTAACATAAAAGAAGACAAAAAAAACGTGGCAGAAAACAATTAATGGAACCAACGGCTAATAAATATCGGCGTTCATGGGACAAAAAATAGAATTTCATCAAGTGATTTACATTCCAAACCGAGAAGGGGGGGGTAGAGTATCTGCTGGAGCTGTTTAAGAATGGAAACATTGCAAACAGAAACAAGAAAATAGAGTCGGTGCACTATACTTTGATCAGCAAATAGTCAATTAAAAGAACATAAATTAATTAACGACACCACACGCATTTTGTAAGCTAACTGGATGTCGTGCTACACATTATAAACAAGGAGGAAACCAAATTATGGGTGGAATTCTTGGAACCCGAGTTTAAAGTTCGAATCAAACTTTACATAGTCCTTTATTTTTTCACATGCTTCTTTTTTTACATCTTATTAAAAAAACATAAAATTAATTACTTAGGAATACAAATAATAAATTTCTGAACTCTTTAAGCATTGGAAAAATCAGGATTAGTTATTTATGAGTTTCGGTTTTGATGAATGTTTACAGTGAGTTGAAACTTGTCGCTAAAGTATATCCTCTTCAATTTCGTTATAAATTATACTTGGTGCTGTTAGAAACTCACTACTCTTTTTTTTAACAATATAAATAAAAACGAAAGTATTATCAAAATCTTAACCTCACATTATGAAATATTTGCTTGATATAATCGCCGTGCATTTCATAACGCACAAATGTTTCATAGTACCTTTTTTTTTTAAATAGAAAACGAACACGTTATTTATTTATAATATGTGTCCATTGTGTAAATGATTTTTTAGTAGACAAGCATCGCAACAGTGCTACAGTTCATATTGCACGTTTAAATCTTAACTTGGTATTTATAATTTTGTTTTCCTTTCATTCTGTACGCTTATTTTTAGTACACAAACATCACATGACACAGTTCATATTGCAACTTTTAAATCTTATCTTTTTCATACGTTGTTTTTTTTTTCATTCTGTACGATTATTTTTAGCACACAAACATCACATGACACAGTTCATATTGCAACTTTTAAATCTTATCCTTTTCATACGTTGTTTAGTCCACAAACATCGCGTCAGTTGCGCTGTTCTTTTTGGAACGTTTAAATCTCATCTCTTAACATGTCATTCATCTGTAACGTCAGGTCATGATGGTAATGTCTCTAATGATATTTTTAGCGAGTGGTTTAAAAAAGCGATGATTGGTCAGGTCATGATGGTAACGTCTGGAATGATATTTCCAGGGAGTAGTTTAAAAAAGCAATGATACATGGATAACTTGTTTGTGACGCTTAATTTATTATCTACATGAACCACAAGTTAATTAAATATCATACTAAAATGCATAAATAACTTGTTAGTGACGCTTAATTTATGACCTACACAAACTACAAGTTAATTGAATGTCGTATTTAAATATTTAGATGGCTCCACAAACTACAAGTTAATTGAATGCCGTACTTAGATATTTAGATATTTAAATGGCTCCAATTTCTAGTAGACCCACTGGCCACTATATGTATTTCACGTGATTTACAACACGTGAAGGACGATATACGAAACATGCGCGAAATGGGCAATCGAATATGTTATCATAAGATGACTGTAAAAATGTCTCTGTAAAAATGTCTCTGTATTAGAAGGTTCATGTTTATGGCCTGTGTATTTTCACATTATTCTTTTGTACCCTAGATAATCACTTTTTAAGTCGTTAAACTGAAGAGAAAAAATCCGGTCCGGCTCTATAAATAAGGAGCTCATGTGTGTGCTCCCACTCAGGACTGGAGCTTGCGTTTTGCCTACTTTAGTTTTAGAGATGGCTGCCCTCTCTCGCGATGATTACCATGTAAAAATAGTTAGCAAGGAAGTTGTAGTTAATGCTCTCCCTGTGCAACACCATCGCCTTCCTCTCTCCAATTTGGATCTCACCGTTCCTCCTGTTTCTGTCAGCGTTTTCTTGTGTTATAAGAAGCCCGCTACCATATCAGAATCCGCCTTTGCAGTGGATGCCACCCATAATCTGAAGATTTCACTATCAGATGCATTGGCTTATTACTATGTTTTTGCTGCCAGAATTGTATCTAACAGCTCTGGGGAGCCAGAACTACTTTGCAAGAACCAAGGTGTTGAATTCTTTGAAGCTACTGCAAACATAAGACTTGCTGAGCTGGACTTGTACAATCCTGATAAAACTGTGGAGGGGAAGCTCGTTCCTAAGCTTTCTAATAGCTCCGTATTTGCTACTCAAGTAAGCCCTTAATCTAGGACGTTTTATTTATTTATTTAGTTTATTAACAGAATTCAATTTTGGGTCTGGATCTTTCTATGAATTAGATAAAGATAAAAGTTTTTTTAATTTAGAATTAGTGAAATATATAACAACATTTTATTTCATCCATTATAACATTTCCATTAATTACATTGAATTGGGATTATTTATATATTTATATTTTTTTTTTCAGTTCTGCGTTAATCCTTTACACATCAGCTTCCTGAGTCCTGACACAATACTGTGCGACATAACTTTATTAAAGCAGAGTCATGAATAGAGGGAAAAAAAAAAATTTAATGATAAATGGTTGATTTTTGTTTTTCAGGTAACAAAATTTAATTGTGGAGGTGTGATTATTGGATGCACATTTGATCATAGGATTGCTGATGCGTTTTCTACCAACATGTTTTTAGTATCTTGGGCACAACTTACTCAAAGGAAGTCTGAAATACTGAAACCCAGCTTTAATCCATCTATGTTAAAGGCTCGACAACCTCCTGATTATTGCTCTGCAATTGATGGAATGTACACAAGGCTCTCATCTAAGCATGTAGAAAAATCAAATAAACAAGATCCTAATCTTTCTCCTTCTCTAGTTAGCAGGATCTATTATCTAAATGCCAAAGATGTTCACACTCTCCAAAGTACTGCAAGCAGGCATGGTAAGCAATATAGCAAATTGATGGCTTTCTGTGCTTACTTATGGAAGTTATTGATCGTTAGTCAAGAGATCAACAATGATATGAATTGTAACATAGGTGTAGTAATAGATGGCCGTACCCGTTTAACAAACATGGGAATGCCATCTAATTACTTTGGGAATGTATTATTACTACCCTTTGTGGAAGCTCGGGCTGAAGATATAAAAAAAGAACCACTTAGTTGGAGTGCTGAGCAAATTCATAATGTCATAAACAATACTGCAAATGAGGAACATTTTCAAAGCTTAATTGATTGGGTGGAGATGATACGCCCAGATGTTGGCTTAGCTACTATTTATTGCAAAAAAGACATTGCATTTTCCAACGGTCCAAGTATTTTGGTTTCTTCAGGCTTACGTTTTCCTTTGCCCAAGATTGATTATGGATGGGGCAAACCTTCTTTTGGAAGCTATCATTTTGCTTGGGGTGGAGAAGCTGGTTATGTAATGCCATTACCAAGTCCTATAGGTGATGGAAGTTGGTTAGTATATATGCATCTTCCTTTAAGTCAATTAGACGCCATTGAAGCTCATGTAGATTGTTTTTTACATCCTCTTAGCTCAAATTTCTTAGAAATGTATTAATTTCTTATAAAATAAAATATTTTATTACTGTGTTCATTACATGATATTTCATGGTGATGGTGTTACTTTATTTAAGATATTTTTTCAAAGATTGTTTTGAGATTTATTTTATATTCAAAATATAAGAATGATAGTCTAAAAATTTATTTATTTATTTTATTTAATCTTAATCATTATAAACATTTTAAAAAGTAAATCTTACTGTTTAAAAAATATTAAATCTTTATATTATTTGAAAAGGTTAAAATTTACTTTATTTTTAATTAAAATAAATTTTAAATATATAATAATAATAATTAAGTTAATATATATATATATATATATATATATATAAACCAAGTTGTGTCGGTTATGCTTAGCATAAAATTTATGGTGGAATACTAGCATTCGGTCTCGGGAGCTATGTTCGGTGATTTTGTTTTCAGGGATGTTTAACTTCAAAAAAATTGTGGTGTTTTCAGTTTGGTGGGATAAGACAAACTTTGCTACATAGATATTTTTCTATTTATAGTTTTATAATTAGGTGTGGTAATGAAATTTGTCTTAATTTTTATTCAATTGAAAAAGCTGCTACAAACAAGTTAAATGTTACCCGTTTTTTTTATGTATGTCTAGTTGCAATCTTTTTTTGTCTTCTACTTACTAACTATCATTTATATGTCACCTATCACTTATTCGTGCTACCATTTATTTTATATATATATATATATTTTTAAATTGTTTATTTCGAATTTGGAGTGATTACCATAAGGTGTATACTTGTCTCATCCTAGCCCAATCTAGAAAAAAAATACCCCACCAAAGATTATTCTAAACTTCAACATAAAACATATATCACAATGAATAACCACTATGAAAATAAATATGAAGCTATCTTGATTTAATTCATGCAAACATTTTCTCAACTTTTTCACTTTGACATAGATGTTTGCTTTTTACTTTGTATGGAATTTATATTGTTTATTTTATTATAATGATGTTCTTTTTTAATTTTGTTTTTAATTTTTTATTGTTTATAGTCACTTTTTTTCTATTTAATTTATTAATTTTACATATGACAAGGACTCATATATATAAATTCACTAATTACAAATAACAAAGGAATATCAATAAAATTGAAGCATTACTATTTTTATTTTGTAAATTATTATATTATCTCAACATATAAAAATAGATTTTAGAATTTATTCAATATTAACATATATAATTTAATATATATATATATATATATAAGTCAATACCTGAAAGTTTAGATTTAGACTTTTTGTGAAGAACGAGGGTACCAGGATGTTATCAAATTTTCAAAAATTTGAAGTGGTGCATTATGAAATACCGGCGTGATATTAAAATCATGTATTTAGTAATGCATACAAGTTTTTTATGGTCATATTACGAGTTTATATGTGAAATATTCCATAGAGGGCTTGGAGGAGTTGAGTTTATTTAGTAACATGTGTGAATTGTGTTTTTTTCATAATATAAGTAATTACGAGTTTATATGTGAAATATTTCATAAAGAGTTTGGAGGAGTTGAGTTTATTTAGTAACATGTGTGAATTGTGTTTTTTTCATAACATAAGTAATTGAATATGAATGTTTCTACACATTTTATAAAAATTTAGAGATGATTTATTTATTTTTTAAGTGGATATTAACTATCTTCTAAATAAGATGAAGCTAATATTAAAAAAGAGAAAAATAGAGAGAAATTTAACTTTAACCTAATAAAATTAGGTCAAAATGACTATAAATTATTAAAAAATGAAAATTAAGAAATTTAAGTATTTTTTATTTAACATAGAGAGAATATTAAGTTTTAATTTGTTATTTTGAAAATCAAAAGTAATTGTAATAAATTCATAAAATAAGAAATTTAGGATTAAAATATTAGTTATTTTTTTATTTTTAAAGAAATAGTTTTATTGAATTATGGATTTGTTTTTTTTTAAATAAGCTATATCATATTAACAAAATATATAAAATGGATTATAAATACTACTAGCTTGATATCTTTTCATGGCAGTTTGAAATAGTCATCAACTTTGAGAGTCTAAGAACCTTGTAACAAGCTTTCAAAACTGGCCCCTCCTTTGAAGGGGAAAAAAGAGCCTACATAGAGGATCGACCAATAAATTTCTTTCTAGGCAATTGTATTAAGAAAAAAAAAACAATCCCAGCAATCTTGGCCCATGCCGAGGCCCTTTAACTAGTTCCAACCCATAACTAACAAGACACAAAACAAACCAAACAGACCACTAGTGATGACAAAACAAGAATGCCAAAAAAGAAAAATAAAAAACCTACTCTCAGGGATCCGAATTACCCGATGCAGATGGGAACAAACCACTAGGACACTCACCACTAGCCTAATGTGCACCCATAGCCTTGACACCATCCTCCACCAGCTCAAAATACGCCATTTTTGAAAGGAAGGGGATGCCAAAATGCTTCTCGACCGTGTCAATATTCATGTGGAGAAACCGCCTTTCCGCGTAGAGCTCCTTCCAGAACGCCACCAACACATCGTTCGCACACTCCTTTTCCTCTCGCTCCAGCAAGACTCGGCCCAGCATGCTTTTCATCACCTAGTACAAGGTCATGGTTCGTTCATACAAGCCCTGGCGACCACGCGAGGAACCTGGGACCTGAACACATGGTTCCTGCGCAACTTCCTCCACTGATGGTCATGCATCCTCCTCCTCCCTCTAGATGCCTTTCTTTATCATTTCCACATCCACTTGAATAGACGCTGGGATTTTCAAACGATAGTTCCAGGCCACTTGAGTCGCGCGAAGCTGTTCACAGCTCACCATGTGACACCCCCAAACATCCATAGCTTCTCTATTTCCCTATGTATCCATACCTCTTCCAAATATCAAACCCAACACGCTCTCCCTTCCATCCTTACTCCACAAATCCTCCCTGCCACCCAGCAAAATCCCCAGCATCACCACCCCACGTCGAATGCAAAAAAAACACCGTCCAAATGCCGCTACCACACCATCGAATGAAAAAATTCCAAGCACAGGAAATCTCGGCCACATGTCACCTTATTTATCGGTGTTTCCACCACCAAAATCCATAATAGAAACAATACCTTCCACCCTGCTTCTCGTACAAAGAATTACCTTAGCCTTCCTCTAACTAACTACTCGCATGATCTCACCTCAAACTAAGATCACCTTCATCATAACCGCACCGCAAACATCAAATCACCTACCTTCCATCATAAATGCTTAGCATGCTCCACACGTTGGGAAGAGCTCGGCCCCTAGCCCATGCGTTATAGCCTGTCACTACACGTCATCACCCGCATTTGGGGTAATTATGGATTTGTTGTTATTATCTATTAAGAATGTGATATTAAAGATTACATAGAAATGACCGATGTCCATTTAATAAATTAAAAATTAATAATAATAATGATGAATTTAAGATTTTTCTTTATATAATAATGAATCAAAATAATTTCAATACTATTGGAAAGCACTTAAGTAAATTTAAGGAGAAGAAGAGAGGATTAATTAAACACGATAAAAAGCATCAACACAAAATTAATAATAAGAATG
Organism: Larix kaempferi; assembly: GCA_027924585.1. NCBI lineage: Eukaryota > Viridiplantae > Streptophyta > Pinopsida > Pinales > Pinaceae > Larix > Larix kaempferi. The sequence goes on along the minus strand of BSBM01000111.1, from coordinate 15,873,292 downwards.
AGGATCTGTCACATAATTAGGGAATTTTCAAGACAATTTTTTCATGATGGTTACTAAATTCATTTTTCCTTAATTAAAACTTGATTTCTAACGAAAAGAATAGTAATAAGCCTAATGTGCTTAAGTAACATAATAATATATTTTTTTACAATTAATATTAGATGAGTGTAGGAAAATCAAGGAAATATATTTTATTATAGGAAGACGATTTGGTATAGTATTCTCATACCTCCACGTAGCTAATTCCTGATCAATATGAATATTAATAAATTAACCTTCGTCAACACATATACTTCTCAATAAGAAGACATTAAAATGTTCAACGAATAAAACATAAGTTACGCATACTTTAAACTTTCAAGCCCTACTCACCCATATAGAGACTCTTAGCCATACCGTATGATCTTCATGTTACTCTCATGACTGTTCACTTGAATGTAATAAAATTTATTGTATACAAAATAGATAATCTCATCTAAATTGACATTTAGTATTTAGTGAAATCAATGAGAATTTCTAAACCAATTTAATTTACCTTCTTATCTAGAACAAGATGCCATCAACTAGAATAAGATACATCAATTATAACCACAAAATGTCACACAAATATACAGACTAGAGAAGGACAATTTTACAATGGTTCAACCAATCTTGGGCTACATCCACGAAGTGATGTTGCTTTATTATTAGTCAAATTCATAGGATTACATTGAGCAACATGATTGTTACACTAAAGCTCTTTCTAAGCCTCTATCACATAGATCTTATATGTCTAACACCGTATATAAGAGATCCTAATTCGTTCCAGATTAACTTCAAGGTGACAGATATAGCCGTAACAAAATATAAGGATAGAAGGAAACCTTATTCTCAGAAATAAAAGAAAGGATACAGTAATATGCACGAACCAGCATAAACATATACATCATTTTAGCATATTGTAAGGACAACTATATTTATATCCCTAAATGATTCTCCTAATGTTTTCAAATAGTATCTACAACTATTTTTATTGAGACATAAGTAAAAAAACTTCATATCTCTATTTTCATATGATAATATCTTTAACCTATTGGTATATGCTTTACATATATAACAAGATTTATTTGAATATGTTAATATCTTTTAACATATATATATAATCATTATTACATGGTCCTTCGTAGATCATGGATAGATAAAATAATGCTCCCTCACTTAAATAAAAGTAAAGGCTAATAATTTATGAACTTCACTAATTCTTCCAGTGAGGAATACCTATAATCCCTTTTTGAGGGAACCTAGCCATTTTAATTATATGGAACTCTATTTATTTATCAATAAATATTTAGATGAATTCATTGAATATATAACTCTACTCCAAGAGATACATGAACTAAGATTTCTTAGTCCCAATATAAATATCAATAATATAATCAATTAAACATATCTTAGACTCTAGTAGATAAAAATAAATAGATGCATGCAAAAAATACAACATTGTTTTCACAACCCAGCAGATAGAGAATGGAAACCTTATCTTCTATGCCCAACATGATCTTTTGAACCCTAAGAGGACTCCTTTTCACAATATTAATAGAACCTAAATAAATATATCTATATAGATATTTCAACAAAAGTAGAATCACTATCAGTGATTCTCCTTCAACAAAATAATAGAGTATATATATTTATAGGATAGGCAATGAAAAAATTAAGCCTGCGCCTTAGATTAACATAATTCTGACATAAATATTACAGAGATGGTAACAGTCAGACTTGATAGGGTGTATAACGATTCAAAGCTGTATAACCAAAAGCTCTAAGGGATGCAACGTCTTCTCTCTTGGAGAAATGCAGAGTACCTTATATAAGTATTAACATAACTTAACCAAAATTCTAAAGAAGTTTTAGCACTGGAACTCTACCACGTTTTACCTCGGGCAGATCTAGCATTTAAAAGAGAGAGAACTTAAAAAAATAACCTTGGCACCTTCCACGCATTACCTTGGGTATTTTTAAACTGAGAAGGGGCTCGGATATCACTCTGGTGTTAATTCCTTTTACACCAAAATTTACCTTAAAACAAACTAGCACAAATTCGGATCACCGATTCAATGATGCGCAAAAGCATATTTCAACAAAACTTAACTTTCTTCAAGTTATTGTATAACTAAGACAGAGATCCGAGTTCGATGGAGGTGATCCACTTAAGGACTAGATTTACTCTTTGTCTACAGGGATCACTGGTGTTAGCAAATAACTCAACGAACCATGCCAGGATTTATTTCAATTTACAGTGAAGCATAAGAACTAAACAGAAAAATGTGATGCAAAGCATTCATACATCAAGCTTAAGTCATAAATATTATCTAAATCTAAGGCCTATGTAGTCCTAAGCAAATAAAACATGGATAAATAACATAACGGGAAATCAGACCTAATGATTCCATCCAGGGTGTACTCTCTCCAGTGAGAGATCACCGGTCCTGCCCCAATACTATGTATATACAAACGATAAAGAAACAAAATGCAGACGCTATAATACAACCAGGGTCGATCTAGTTTTTCACCCATGCAGGAATTGCCAACACGCCTAACTCTACAAGTACTATAAAAACCAATGAACAAGACTTTGTATAAATCTACTTATTGGGAAGAGAGTTTAACTCTGTAGCGGTCGAGAGTCATAAGCGTAGAAAGTGATCTGCGATTTGATTATCTCGAGGTAAATAAATTCTATGGCATAAAAACGTTGAAAATACAGATAACAACAAACATAAAATTTATCCAATATATCATCCAACGATCAAGACAGTGCTGCGCAGACCCATAGAAAGAAAGTTTAAATGATCAAAGGTTAAAGCAAAAACATGCCCTCGACGATCACAATGATTGCATAGTAATACAATGCAAAATACAAGGATCAGGGGATCTAAGGTTGCAGCAAACCATACCTTCTGCGATCACACGGCGGTAGCAAGGATTCAAATACATACAGGAAAATTTGCAGTAATAACTAACAGGGAGATCCCAGTAAGGACACCTCAGCTTCATGGTAGCAACAAATCAACAAAGAGCCTAGTAGGAAACAGGTTTCATACACCAAAAACCCCAACGATCCACACATATTCAATATGTAAACATAATATTCTATGTGTTTATCTATATATAAAAAAATAGAAGCCAAGTTGCTTCATCGAGACACCTCGTATAGAAATATACACATAAATTTCTCCAATCGAATCTACGCTATAATTATTTGCTACTTGTTTTTCCCCAATGTTTTTTCGTAGCTTAAATGATATTTATATATATAATACTCCCACAAGATTTATTTCTAAAATTTAAGATTATTATCCTAATAATTTAACATCTAACATATATATATATATATATATTACTTATAATATCCATTTAGTATTTATGACATTGATTTATTACCCCATTTCATTTATAATCAAAACCTATATAAATATATGTTTAATATTTATCTAATAATTATCACAACTATGAGCTTAACCTTTACATAAAAATGTACATAACATCTTTCTAAAAGTTATCTCAGCGATTAGTTAATCAGACATATATATCTGATACTTACATATAAATGTATATAATAGTTATCTCAACTATTTATAACTCTATAAGGCACACATTTAAATATACATCATATTCATTTAATAGTGCCCTCAATTTATATATAATCTATCATTATGGATTAATCATTATTGGACTAGAATAACTTAGGCCATAGTATCTTAGCTAGATATTTAAGGTGAATAATAATCCTACTAGGATGAACTTATATCCCCACCCTTCCTAATCGATATGTTAAGTCATGATATGGTCCACCAACACATGGCTCCCTAGTCATTATTTTTTTCTTATGGGTGGGTTTTGTTACTTATTGTTTAGTCATATTACCATTCTTAATATTTTACGCTTAAACTAAGACTTATAAACATCACACTAGCTTGAGGTCCACTGGTGGGGCCTTGGCCTTGAGATCCTCACCAGGGCCGCTTACACAATCATAATTACATTTACAAAAATAATAACAATATGGGTCAAATTGGAGGGATGTTACATCCTCCTCCCCTTAAAAAAAACACCATCCTCAGTGTTCAACAATATGTCTTTCGCATCGTTTCACCATCTTTTGTTTGCTTTAATTTTTCTACTTTGGTCGTCTTCATATTTTTGCGATTTTCGCAAACTCATATCAGTTATATCCTGCACATTATACAGATCATACAAGATCTTCCAATGTTATTTAGCATAAGATAATTATACAAAATTCCAAAACAGTGAATGTTCATCATTCTTCTTCATCCTTGAGGGGATATTTGCTTACTCTAGCATTCATAACATTCATACATAAATTTATCTCATAGTCTAGTTACAAGACAAATCATTAACATTTGATTATATCATAAAACAATTATTTCAACAAAACTTTGTTGATCATCAAACTCTTTTGTACCTTAGCAATCATGGAGACTTGCATAAAAAACATGATCCCTCTGCAAACTCAGCACGAATACCTCTGCATACTTTGAACAGGAACATGACAGTCTTACTTTGCAACTCAAAACATAGATTCCCCTCATCGAACTTCTCGTGTGCGATTTCCAGCAAAACCACAAGGAATAATTTCCATTCTCCTCTGAGAATGCATGAGCTCTTCCTCAGCTCACTTCGATGGGTATAAAGATTTCCTGGGTCTTTTGGGTCAGTATAGCATTCAACAAGTACTCCACCTACTCTGTTCCACTTCCGTGGGTAACATGGCCACAATTTAGGGTAGTTGTCCGATAACAACATCTAGTTACTAAGTGCGAGATGTAGTCCCTCTGCCTGAGTCTAGAAAATTATTCTTTTCCCCTCAAACCTTCTCGTTTGAGTCCAGGAAATTTACTTAGTACAATCATTTATTATCTCTTGCATGCCACATACAACATGTAATAACAGCAAAATATTAAAATATATTCACCTATCATACTATTTTCATTTTCATGTCTACACATCATCAGTCATAAGTCTTACCACCAATCGTGATTCATAAAATACTATAAATTACATGTAAAGTAAGTCATTACTTACTCTTGAGTGATTTAGCTCAACTTATCTATATAAGTGCTTTGATAATCAATGTTCCTCCTTGATCATGTCATCAGTCGTAGTTAAGATCACCCCCTGAAATGTTAATATATAAAAAATTTCTTTGCTTCAATTGCTCAACAATTGAACACATTAGTTCCATAGCATTATATGCCAACTCGTTTAATTAACTTGTGCATCTTCTTCACCTCATCCCGGTGTAAACTCTTCAATATCTTGAGTATGAGGTCAATTTTGCTAACAAACAAACATGTTAGCATAATCATTTAGTTGCATATAGATTCATTTCAAATTGAGACTCATCATTTAAAGATTCTTTTCTCAATAATATTTTGGTACTCTTTTTAAAAGATACCATGATATAATTTAATCATAACAAGGTTTAGGATTCTTCTTTTCATAAAATCAACTATTAACAAAATCTTTTAACTTGATACCATTAATCTTTAGAGGATATAACATAACCCTACCAGAATAATTAGAAATCATAACGCATTTCTAGAATAAGATTATTTAACCCCTAGGAAGATTATTCAAATCATTACAAATATTAGCAATCTATATATATACATGTATAGTAAGAAAAAATAATTTACAAATGACACTAAATTATTAACCACTTACTTACCTGTATAAAGTATCCAGTAAAGGTATCATCTGTTTGGGAAGGACCAAAGCAAGGATGCCGCATATTGTGCATGGGTGCGACTCTTAGCTGTGTTCATGATGTAAAGGTCTAGGGCCACTACTAGATGCTCCTCCACCACTGGAAGGTGGTGGCTCTACCTCACCGACAGGTGGCAGCTCTACTCCACCCATAGACGGTGGCTCTACCTCACCGATAGGTGGCGGCTCTACTCCACCCATAGACGGTGGCTCTAATGGCCTCGCTCGGTACGTACCTTGAAGATACGTGCTATGGCGAACAACCACTTGTGCCAATAGTAGGAAGGACTCTCGTGTCTCTGGGACCAACTGATGTGCAGGCGACACATCTGGCCTGGGTAGCTGCCTACGAGGTGGAGCTATTGGGCGATTGGGATCTATATGCCTCACATTGGGATGTTGTTGAGGCATCCCCATACCAAAGCCCTGGTACTCCAAGATATCAAAATAGTTAACATGCTTCCCCATCACAAATTCTGCATACATCTTTTAAAAAAAATATAGGGGCATTTTCCTGCTGTTGTGTGTTGGTGCATAAAACACCTTGTACCATCGGTCGATCCAGCTATCTATGAATGGTTTATATGTACACCACTCGATAGAAATGTGCCTTTTGTTTGCATTGGGGATTTCACCCGTCCGTGGATGCCTAAAGAGGGAAAATATATGTTGTTTTGAGATTTTCAACTTCTTGACTTCTTTGTAGCTAAGTCCATCCTATTATTTTTGCCTCTTTCTTTCTCTGAATGTGGCAATATATTCTAGTGCACGATCAGACCTACTAAAGGTCTCTATCATTGTATCCAAATTGGATGCAAGCATAAGATGTCTATCATCAACGTAATTGAGGCTCGAATTTCTCTGAGCCTCTAAATTTATCTTTGGATGTCTGAGTGTGCATCCATGGTCATCACTGGAATAAAAAAAAATTAAAAAAAAATTAAAAACGTATACATGTGCTATAATGACATCTTTCAAAAATGAAAAATGTACAAACTTTGTGCAAGACTGAATACATTGCAAACATAAATATCATCTCAGGCATACATTACAAACATAAATATCATTTCATATGACCACTGCAGGCATACATTATGGGTCCTTATGGGCATAAGGGTGGAGACCATGAAGGCATAAAGACCATGATGATGTGGCAAAGATATGTATTTTTATTGGTTAAGGATGGGCAAGACAAGACAAAAGACAAGACACCTAATGAGCCAAATGACCCATACTGTGGTCATTTGGAGTTGGTCCTAATACCCTGGACAAGGATGACTTGGAGATAACAAGTGACATGAACAAAGAAGCTTGAAGTTGACACTTGGAAAGGAGATTGGGGGCATCCATTATGGCATCTACGAGCATCCAGGAATGAAGCTGATGGACATGCGAGCATGTGGACAAGGTGGCATGCGGGCATCTTGAAGATGCATATGCGGGCATGTTTGTGGAAGCTGCGGGCATCTTGGAGGCATGCCAAAGACCCCATGCGGGAAATTGAAGAAGGTCTAGCTGCAGGCATGTTCAAAGGCATAAATATGGCCCATGCGGGCATGAGTTACAAGCTAGTGTGGGCATACTGGAAGCAAAAGAAAATGGTGATGATGTGGGTATGAACACCACGTTTAGGTGGGAAAAAGAAAGTCTAAATAAATATATACACATATATATATTTATTTATAATTTATGAGGTGTTTATGGAAATCAAATTAAAATTTGATTTTAATATTGACAAGTCGGCTTCCTAGTTGATGAGGAAATTATGCAGACAAAATTAAAAAAATTACAAAGATTATATCTTATGTATCTTGTGCAATGTGTTGATGTGTTTACTTGATGAATGGCATGTGATTGGTACATAGTTCATGGATGAATATGATATTGAAGTGAGCCATTTTGTCTAACAGGGTGGATGTAAAATTCATTAAGGGATTGATAGTAGGGAGGAATTAAGATATGTTAAATAACAAATTTTATAATTTTTAGTTTTGGTATTTCATTTACAAAGATTTCTAGTTTAAGGAAACATAAAAATTTATATTTTTAATGTTGAAATGAGGCAAGGATTTGAATGCTTACCTTTCCAATTCTCCGTGCAAGATGAAATTTCCCTCGTTGAGCTTCCAAATCTCCCACGTTGAGCTTCTCCAATGCATTTTTGGCAAGATGAAACGCTCGAGTGTTCGGGTTTGAAGAGACAGTGGGTAAAACAGTGCCACGGTGCATGGACTGTTTTTTTTGTTTATTATTAACCAGAAGGTGCGCACGTTTTGGACTCCTAGCCTACATGTCAATTGACATGGCACGGTCGGACTCCACCCATGCCTAGTTTTAAGTAACGCTTCTCAACTTTGTGCGAGGGCCCATATATATATATATATATATATATATATATATATATATATTCAATTTTCCTAAACCTCCAAGTACAACATCATTTATAGGTTTCATGAAACAATCATCACTTGTATATTTTATAAATTAGGCTTGATTTCCACATAGAGTACAATAGTTTTCATTTACTCCTACATGATTTTTCTTTCTATAATCATCAAGGTGTAAGGTCACTATTCTTTTATTTTCTTTGTAGTTGTGAAATCCTATAAAAAAGTCATGAGAATTCTTAATTATATGAACACATCCCTTTATCCTTAAATTTACAACTTAAAAAAATGAAATTACTATAGTTGACAATTATTTCTCTTATTACCAAAAAAATTATACTTCTATATGTATATGTTCTCTTCAAAACATATATATAAAGAAAATTGTTGTCTAAGTCTGAATCATAGATAAACTTATATTAAACATCTCATTCAATATCCCTCGAAAATATCGAAGCATATAATTGATAATAGAATACAAGAACATAAGCACTGACCCAAAAAAAAAAAAGCTTACGCCTATCTCTAAGTTCGAGACTGGGGTGTATAATCATGTAAACATCTAACATGGACCTCTAAGCGAGCATTCAAATTTCAATCTCTCCATTGGTTTAAACACCCTTATCAACTTATGAAAGATTGTTTTAAACATTGGGTGAATTAATATATTAATCCTTCACGTTGATGACCATTGCCACCCGACCCAATAGGACGGGATACTCGAGTTTATGATTCACATAACTTAACTAAGTCATGCATTAATATTATAGAAATTTATATGAATACATAACTTTCAGTGACTTAATTAAAAATCTATGTCTTGGAGTTATTTCACATGTCGTGGTTTATATAAGTCATTGTAACCACATCACCATTTTAAAACCATTAACAAAACTCTATTACCCGTCTAGTTGGACGCCTCCAGAAGGAGCAGTAACATAAAAGAAGACAAAAAAACGTGGCAGAAAACAATTAATGGAACCAACGGCTAATAAATATCGGCGTTCATGGGACAAAAAATAGAATTTCATCAAGTGATTTACATTCCAAACCGAGAAGGGGGGGTAGAGTATCTGCTGGAGCTGTTTAAGAATGGAAACATTGCAAACAGAAACAAGAAAATAGAGTCGGTGCACTATACTTTGATCAGCAAATAGTCAATTAAAAGAACATAAATTAATTAACGACACCACACGCATTTTGTAAGCTAACTGGATGTCATGCTACACATTATAAACAAGAAGGAGGAAACCAAATTATGGGTGGAATTCTTGGAACCCGAGTTTAAAGTTCGAATCAAACTTTACATAGTCCTTTATTTTTTCACATGCTTCTTTTTTACATCTTATTAAAAAAACATAAAATTAATTAGTTAGGTATACAAATAATAAATTTCTGAACTCCTTAAGCATTGGAAAAATCATGATTAGTTATTTATGAGTTTCAGTTTTGATGAATGTTTACAGTGAGTTGAAACTTGTTGATAAAGTATATCCTCTTCAATTTCGTTATAAATTATACTTGGTGCTCTTAGAAACTCACTACTCCTTTTTTTAACAATATAAATAAAAATGAAAGTATTATCAAAATCTTAACCTCACATTATGAAATATGTGCTTGATATAATCGCCGTACATTTCATAACGCACACATGTTTCTTAGTACCTTTTTTTTTTAAATAGAAAACGAACACGTTATTTATTTATAATATGTGTCCATTGTGTAAATGATTTTTTAGTACACAAGCATCCCAACAGTGCTACAGTTCATATTGCACGTTTAAATCTTAACTTGCTATTCATAATTTTGTTTTTTTTCATTCTGTACGATTATTTTTAGTACACAAACATCACATGACACAGTTCATATTGCAACTTTTAAATCTTATCTTTTTCATACGTTGTTTAGTCCACAAACATCGCGTCAGTTGCGCTGTTCATTTTGGAACGTTTAAATCTCATCTCTTACAATGTCATTCATCTGTAATGTCAGGTCATGATGGTAATGTCTCGAATGATATTTTTAGCGAGTGGTTTAAAAAAGCGATGATGGTAACGTCTGGAATGATATTTTCAGGGACTAGTTTAAAAAAGCAATGGTTTGGACCAGTTTTCTTTTTTTTTTAATTATTTTAAAAATATATTTACTAATTAAATTATTAATTTTTATCAACAATAATTTAGAAAACATATAATACTCAAATGGATAGGTGTTTATATCTTAAAATTTGGGGTGGATTAGAGTCTATGCTTTTACTAAATTGCATTATGATGAAATAAGTGTACTTTAAAGATCGATTTTATGGTAGTGATTACAAATTGAAAATAAACAATTATATAAAAAAGAATATAAAAAATAACTGATAGCTATACATTGATATCTTGAAGCTAATGTATGGATAACTTGTTCTGGGGCTTAATTTATGATCTACACAAACCACAAGTTAATTAAGTACTTAAATACATAGATAACTTGTTAATGACACTTAATTTATGACCTACATTAACTACCGGTTAATTGAATGTCGTACTTAGATATTTAGATGGCTACACTTTATAGTTAGATATTTAAATGGCTCCAATTTCTAGTAAACCCACTATATGTATTTCACGTGATTTACAACACGTGAAGGACGATATACGAAACACGCGCGAAATGGGCAATCGAATATGTTACCATAAGATGACTGTAAAAATGTCTTTGTATTAGAAGGTTCACGTTTATGGCCTGTGATTGGCTCTAGTATTTTAAGATTATTTTAATGTTCACTTTTTAACTCGATAAAATGAAGAGAAAAGATTGGGTCCGGCTCTATAAATAAGGAGCTCATGTGTGTGCTCCCACTCAACGACTAGAGCTTGCGCTTTGCCTAGTTTTAGAGATGGCTGCCCTCTCTCGCGATGATTACCATGTAAAAATAGTTAGCAAGGAAGTTGTAGTTAGAGATGGCTGCCCTCTCTCCCTGTGCAACACCATCGCCTTCCTCTCTCCAATTTGGATCTCACCATTCCTCCTGTTTCTGTCAGCGTTTTCTTGTGTTACAAGAAGCCCGTTGCCAAATCAGAATCCTCCTTTGCCGAGGAGGCCACCCATAATCTGAAAAGTTCACTGTCAAATGCATTGGTTTATTACTATGTTTTTTCTTGCAGAATTGTATCCAACGCCTCTGGGGAGCCGGAACTACTGTGCAACAACCGGGGTGTTGAATTTATTGAAGGTACTGCAAACATAGGACTTGCTGAGCTGGACTTGTACAATCCTGATAAAACTGTGGAGGGGAAGCTCGTTCCTAAGCTTTCTAATAGCTCCGTATTTGCTACTCAAGTAAGCCCTTGAATCTAGGACGTTTTATTTATTTATTTATTTTATTAACAGAATTCAATTTTGGGTCTGGATCTTTCAATGAATTAGATAAAGATAAAAGTTTTTTTAATTTAGAATTAGTGAAATAAATAACAACATTTTATTTCATCCATTATAACATTTCCATTAATTACATTGAATTGGGATTATTTATATATTTATAAAAAAAATTTCAGTTCTGCGTTAAGCCTTTACACATCAGCTTCATGAGTCCCGACACAATACTGTGCGACATAACTTTATTAAAGCAGAGTCATGAATAGAGGGAAAAAAAAAAAATTAATGATAAATGATTGACTTTTGTTTTTCAGGTAACAAAATTTAAGTGTGGAGGTGTTATTATTGGATGCACATTTGATCATAGGATTGCTGATGCGTTTTCTACCAACATGTTTTTAGTATCTTGGGCACAACTTACTCAAAAGAAGTCTGAAATACTGAAACCCAGCTATAATCCATCTATGTTAAAGGCTCGACAACCTCCTGATTATTGCTCTGCAATTGATGGAATGTACACAAGGCTCTCATCTAAGCATGTAGAAAAATCAAATAAACAAGATCCTAATCTTTCTCCTTCTCTAGTTAGCAGGATCTATTATCTAAATGCCAAAGATGTTCACACTCTCCAAAGTACTGCAAGCAGGCATGGTAAGCAATATAGCAAATTGGAGGCTTTTTGTGCTTACTTATGGAAGTTATTGATCGTTAGTCAAGAGACCAACAATGATATGAATTGTAACATAGGTGTAGTAATAGATGGCCGTACCCGTTTAACAAACATGGGAATGCCATCTAATTACTTTGGGAATGTATTATTACTACCCTTTGTGCAAGCTCGGGCTGAAGATATAAAAAACAACCACTTAGTTGGAGTGCTGAGCAAATTCATAATGTCATAAACAATTCTGCAAATGAGGAACATTTTCAAAGCTTAATTGATTGGGTGGAGATGATACGACCAGAAGTTGGCTTAGCTACTATTTATTGCAAAAAAGACATTGCATTTTCCAACGGTCCAAGTATTTTGGTTTCTTCAGGCTTACGTTTTCCTTTGCCCAAGATTGATTATGGATGGGGCAAACCTTCTTTTGGAAGCTATCATTTTGCTTGGGGTGGAGAAGCTGGTTATGTAATGCCACTACCAAGTCTTACAGGTGATGGAAGTTGGGTAGTATATATGCATCTTCCTCTAAGTCAATTAGAAGCAATTGAATCTCATGTAGATTGTTTTTTACATCCTCTTACTTCAAATTTCCTAGAAATGTATTAATTTCTTATAAAATAAAATATTTTATTATTGTGTTCATGATATTTCATAAAATAAAATATTTTATTATTGTGTTCATGATATTTCATAAAATAAAATATTTTATTATTGTGTTCATGATATTTCATGGTGATGGTGTTAGTTTCTTTAAGATATTTTTTCAAAAATTGTTTTGAGATTTATTTTATATTGAAAATATAAAAATGATAATCTAAAAATTTATTTATTTATTTATTTTATTATTTAATCTTAATTATTATAAGCATTTAAAAAATAAATCTTACTGTTTAAAAAATATTAAATCTTTATATTATTTAAAAAAGTTAAAACTTAATTTACTTTTAATTAAAATAAATTTTAAATATATAATAATAATAATTAAGTTAATATATATATATATAAACTAAGTTGTGTCCGATATGCTTAGCTTAAAATTTATGGTGGAACTTTATTGTACGTTTGAGTATTAATTCTATTTATGTCATATCATCATATGTCAATGTTTTTATCGACAATTAGCAACATATTTGATGCTACGGCACTTGGAATACTAGCATTCGGTCTGGGGAGCTATGTTCGGTGATTTCGTTTTCAGGGATGTTTAATTTCAAAAAAATTGTGGTGTTTTCAGTTTGGTGGGATAAGACAAACTCTGCTACATAGATATTTGTTTATTTATAGTTTCATAAGTGGTAATGAAATTTGTCTTAATTTTTATTCAATTGAAAAAGCTACTACAAACAAGTTAAATGTTGTTCTTTATGCATGTCTAGTTGCAATCATTTTTTGTCTCTTACTAACTAACTATCATCACCTATCAGTTATTCATGCATCAACTACCAGTTATTTTATATAAATATATATTTTAAATTGTTTATTTCGAATTTGGAATGACTGCTATAAGGTGTACACTTGTCTCATCCTAGCCGAATCTAGAAAAAACATACCCCGCCAAAAAGGTATTCTAAACTTCAACACAGTCCAATCAAGAAACATATATCACAATGAATAACCACTATGAAAATAAATATGGAACTATGTTGATTTAATTGATGCAAACATTTTCTCAACTTTACACGGATATTTGCTTTTCACTTTATATGGAATCTATGTAGTTTATTTTATTATAATGAGATCCTTTTTTAATTTTGTTTTTTGTTTTTTATTTTTTATGGTCACTTTTTTTTCTATTTAATTTATTAATTTTACATATGTCAAACATGACAAAGACCCATATATATAAATTCACTAATTACAAATAACAAAGAAATATCAATAAAATCGAAACATTACTATTTTTATTTTATTTTTTATTTTGTAAATTATTATATTATATCAACATATAAAAATAGATTTTACAATTTATTCAACATTATATATATATATATATATAACTAACTAACAATCTAAAAGTTACCTCAACCAATTGTATCATAATAAACATAGTTTAGTTTTTTCTCGATATTCATTTGATTATTAGATTGCTAATGCATTTTATAGTAATATACATTTGCAATTTATATTGACATGCATTTTTTATTTGTTGAAACTATTGATACACATAACAAAACACATACATTAATTACGTCTTAGAAAAACTAAGTAAATTCTAAAAATAAATCATGATTCAAATAAACACTTACATAAAGTAGATTTTTTTTTCCCATAAACATGTTTATCATTTATTTAGTATGGAGTATTTCAAACTTACTCCATAACATTCTTCTAATTTATTCATTTATATATATATATATATATATATAACATTTCCATTATAATTTATTTCAAAACATTCCTTTTATATATATATATATATATATATATATATTTGGAAATATGTCAATATCTGTTACTATTTCAGAGAATCAAGATATGATTATATTACATAATCCACTTAATCATTATATAGGGACTTAACAAGAGCATCATGTTATTTACAATCATTCCTTCTAACTACTCAAGCTACATCCAATAAACCTATATATATATAACATTTCCATATTATTATATAAAAAGATTATTAAAAACCATAAATAATTAGAAGTAATTGAGTGAAACTTTAATTCTAAAAATATTACTCAATCATGAAAAGTTTCCAATCCTTAATATAATCTCCACATTTGTATCTAAGAGGTGAGACATTTCTATATATTTTTATTATTTTTAAATTTGGAACCTGAAAGTTTAGATTTAGACTTTTTGTGAAGAACGAGGGTACGGATGTTATCAAATTTTCAAAAATTTGAAGTGGTGCATTATGAAATACCGACGTGATATTAAAATCATGTATTTAGTAATGCACACAAGTTTTTTATGGTCACATTACGAGTTTATATGTGAAATATTCCATGGAGGGCTTGGAGGAGTTGAGTTTATTCAGTAACATGTATGAATTGTGTTTTTTTCATAACATAAGTAATTGAATATGAATGTTTCTACACATTTTATAAAAAATTAGAGATGATAAAAAATTAGAGATGATCTATTTATTTTTCAAGTGGATATTATCTATCTTCTAACTAAGATGAAGGTAATCTTAAAAAAGAGAAAAATAGAGAGAAATTTAACTTTAACCTAATAAAATTAGATTAAAATGACTATAAATTATTAAAAAATGAAAATTAAGAAATCTAAGTATTTTTTATATAACATAGAGAGAATATTAAGTTTTAATTTGTTATTTTGAAAATCAAAAGTAATTGTAATAAATTCATAAAATAATAAATTTAGGATTAAAATATTAGTTTTATTTTTATTTTTCAAGAAATAGTTTTATTGAATTATGGATTTTTTTTTTTTTAAATAAGTTATATCATATTAACAAAATATATAAAATGGATTACAAATACAACTAGCTTGATATCTTTTCATGGCAGTTTGAAATAGTCATCAACTTTAAGAGTCTAAGAATCTTGTAACAAGCTTTTAAAACTGGCCCCTCCCTTGAAGGGAAAAACAAGCCTACATAGAGGATCAACCAGTAAATTTCTTTCTAGGCAATTGTATTAAGGAAAAAAAAACAATCCCAGCAATCTCGGCCCATGCCGAGGCCCCTTAAATAGTTCCAAGCCATAATTAACAAGACACAAAACAAACCAAACAAACCACTACCGATGACAAAACAAGAATGCCAAAAAAGAACAAAAAAAACCCCACTCTCAAGGATCCGAATTACCCGATGCAAATGGGAACAAACCACTAGGACGCTCGCCACTAGCCTAATGCGCACCCGTAGCCTTGACACCATCCTCCACCATCTCAAAATATGCCATTTTTGAAAGGAAGGGGATGCCCAAATGCTTCCCGACCGTGTCAATAATCATGTGGAGAAACCGCCTTTCCGCGTAGAGCTCCTTCCAGAACACCACCAACACATTGTTCGCGCACTCCATTTCCTCTCACTCTAGCAAGACTCAGCCCAGCATGCTTTTCATCACCTAGTACAAGGTAACGGTTCGTTCCTACAAGCCCCAGTGACCACGCGAGGAACTTGGGACCTGAACACATGGTTCTTGCGTAGCTTCCTCCACTGATGGTCATGCATCCTCCACCTCCCTCTAGATTCCTTTATTTATCATTTCCATGTCCACTTGAATAGACGTTGGGATTTTCGAACGATAGTTCCAGGCCACTTGAGCCGCGCGGAGCTGTTCACAGCTCACCCTACGACACCCCCAAACATCCATAGCTCCTCTATTCCCCTATGTATCCATACCTCTTCCAAATATCAAACCCAACACGTTCTCCCTTCCATCCTTACTCCACAAATCCTCCCTACCACCCAGCAAAATGCCCAGCATCACCACCCCACGTCGAACGCAAAAAAAAACACCGTCCAAATGCCACTACGATGCCATCGAATGAAAAAATTCAAAGCACAGAAAATCTCGGCCACATGTCGCCTGATTGATCAGTGTTTCCACCACCAAAATCCATAATAGAAACAATACCTTCCACCCTGCTTCTCGTACAAAGAATTACCTCAGCCTTCCTCTGACTAACTGCTCGCATGATCTCACCTCGAACTAAGATCACCTTCATCATAACCCCACCACAAACATTAAATCACCTACCTTCCATCATAAAGGCTTAGCATGCTCCACACGTTGGGAAGAGCTCGCCACCTATCCCATGCGTTATAACCTGTCACTACACGTCATCACTCGCATCCGGGGTAATTATGGATTTGTTGTTATTAGCTATTAAGAATGTGATATTAAAGATTACATAGAAATGACCGATGTCCATATTAATAAATTAAAAATTAATAATAATGATGATGAATTTAAGATTTTTCTTTATATAATAATGAATCAAAAAAATTTCAATACTATTGGAAAGCACTTAAGTAAATTTAAGGAGAAGAAGAGAGGATTAATTAAACACGATAAAAAGCATCGAGACAAAATTAATAATAAGAATGAGGATCTGTCACATACCCAAATTTTCATATTTGTAAATTACGGAATTTTCAAGACAAATTTTTCGTGATGGTTACTAAATTCATTTTTCCTTAATTAAAACTTGATTTCTAACGAAAAGAATAGTAATAAGCCTAATGTGCTTAAGTAACATAATAATAATTTTTTTACAATTAATATTACATGAGTGTAGGAAAATCAAGGAAATATATTTTATTATAGCAAGACGATTTGGTATAGTATTCTCATACCTTCACATAGCTAATTCCTGATCAATATGAATATTAATGAATTAACCTTCGTCGACACATATACTTTTCAATAACAAGACATTAAAATGATCAACGAATAAAACATAAGTTACGCATACTTTAAACTTTCAAGCCCTACTCACCCATATAGAGACTCTTAGCCATACTACCTATTCCTCATGTTACTCTCATGACTGTTCACTTGAATGTGATCAAATTTATTGTATACAAAATAGATAATCTCATCTAAATAGACATTTAGTATTTAGTGAAATCAATGAGAATTTCTAAACCAATTTAATTTACCATCTTATCTAGAACAAGATGCCATCAACTAGAATAAGAAACATCAATTATAACCACAAAATGTCACACAAATATACACACTAGAGAAGGACCATTTTACAATGGTTCACCCAATCTTGGGCTACATCCACAAAGTGATGTTGCTTTCTTATTAGTCAAATTCATAGGATTACATTGAGCAACATGATTGTTACACTAAATCTCTTTCTAAGCCTCTATCACATAGAGCTTATATGTATAATACCGTATATAAGAGATCCTAATTGGTTCCAGATTAACTTCAAGGTGACAGATATAGCCATAACAAAATATAAGGATAGAAGGAAACCTTATTCTCAAAAATAAAAGAAAGGATACAGTAATATGCACGAACCCGCATAAAGATAAACATTAGTTTAGCATATTGTAAGGACAACTATATTCGCATCCCTAAATGATTCTCCTAATGTTTTCAAATAGTATCTACAACTATTTTTATTGAGACATAAGTAAAAAACTTCATATCTCTATTTTCATATGATAATATCTTTAACCTATTGGTATATGCTTTACATATATAACAAGATTTATTTGAATATGTTAATATCTTTTAACATATATATATATAATCATTATTACATAGTCCTTTGTAGATCATGGATAAATAAAATAATGCTCCCTCACTTAAATAAAGGCTAATAGTCTATGAACTTCACTAATTCTTCCAGTGAGGAATACCTGTAATCCCTTTTCAAGGGAACCTAGCCATTTTAATTATATGGAACTCTATTTGTTTATCAATAAATATTTAGATGAACTCATTGAATATATAACTCTACTCCAAGAGATACATGAACTAAGATTTCTTAGTCCCAATATAAATATCAATAATTAAATCAATTAAATAGATCTTAGACTCTAGTAGATAAAAATAAATAGACGCATGCAAAAAATACAACATTGTTTTCACAACCCAACAGACAGAGAATGGAAACCTTATCTTCTACGCCCAACATGATCTTTCGAACCCTAAGGGGACTCCTTTTCACAATATTAATAGAACCTAAATAAATATATCTATATAGATATTTCAACGAAAATAGAATCACTGTCAGCGATTTTCCTTCAAGAAAATAACAGAGTATATATATTTATAGGACAGGAAATGAAAAAACTTAAGCCCACGCCTTAGATTAACTTAATTCTGACTTAAATATTACACAGATGGTAACAATCAGACTTGATAGGGTGTATAACGATTCAAAGCTGTATAAGCAAAAGCTCTAATGGATGCAACGTCTTCTCTCTTGGAGAAATGCAGAGTACCTTATATAAGTATTAACATAATTTAACCAAAATTCTCAAGAAGTTTTAGCACTGGAACTCTACCATGTTTTACCTCGGGTAGATCTAGCATTTAAAAGAGAGTGAACTTAAAGGAATGACCCTGGCACCTTCCACGCATTACCTTGGGTATTTTTAAACTGAGAAGGGTCTCGGTTATCACTCTGGTGTTAATTCCTTTTACACCAAAATTTACCTTAAAACAAACTAGCACAAATTCGGATCACCGATTCAATCATGCACAAAAGCATATTTCAACAAAAGTTAACTGTCTTCAAGTTATTGTATAACTGATACAGAGATCCGATTTCGATGGAGGTGATCCACTTAAGGACTGGATTTACTCTCGGTCTACAGGGATCATCGGTGTTAGCAAATAACTCAATGAACCATGCCAGGATTTATTTTAATTTCCAGTGAAGCATAAGAACTAAACAGAAAAACATGATGCAAAGCATACATCAAGTTTAAATAATAAGTATGATCTAAATCTAAGGCCTGTGTAGTCCTAAGCGAATAAAACATGGATAAATAACATAACGGGAAACTAGACCGGATGATTCCATCCAGGGTGTACTCTCTCCAGTGAGAGATCACCGGTCCTACCCCAATACTATGTATATACAAACGATAAAGAAACAAAACGCATACGCTATAATACAACCAAGGTCGATCTAGTTTTTCACCCGTGCAGGAATTTCTAACACGCCTAACTCTACAAGTACTGTAAAAACCAATGAACAAGACTTTGTATAAATCTACTTATTGGGCAGAGAGTTTAAGTATGCAGCGGTCGAGAGTCATAAGCGTAGACAGTGATCTGCGATTTGGTTATCTCGGGGTAAATAAATTCTATGGCATAAAAACGTTGAAAATACATATAACAACAAACATACAATTTATCCAACATATCATCCAACCATCAAGACAGTGTTGCGCAGACCCATAGACAGAAAGTTAAAATGATCAAAGGTTAAAGCAAAAACATGACCTCGACGATCACAACGATTGCATAGTAATACAATGCAAAATACAAGGATAAGGGGATCTAGGGTTTCAACAAACCATACCTTCTGCGATCACACAGCGATAGCAAGGATTCAAATACCTACAGGAAAATTTGCGGTAATAACTAACAGGGAGATCCCAGCAAGGATACCTCAGCTTCATGGTAGCAACAAATCAACAAAGAGCTTAGTATGCAGCAGGTTTCATACACCAAAAACCCCAACGATCCACACATATTCCCCCCTCAAGTAACTATCTGGCCTCCTATTTAACACGAGTTCCATAATTTTAAGAGGAAGTTTTACTTTCAGTTTGAATGACAGGTGTTTGCTCCAACAATCGGTGCAAAAACAAGTGGAAGCCCCTTCTAGAGGTTCGACACTACCACTAGGGAGACAAACTCCCATAAAATTATCCTATCTTCAACTGCTAGTGGTTTATTAATCACCACTACTAATCAACTTATCTCCACTATCACAATAATAGTGGTGTGTACCTCTTTCATATAATATACCTAATATATTTATATGGATACAACCGATAACCCTTATATCTATCTATATATATATATATAACATTTCAATATGTAAACATAATATTCTATGTGTTTATCTATATCTAAACAAATATAAGCCAAGTTGCTTCATAGAGACACCTCGTATAGAAATATACACATAAATTTCTCCAATCGAATCTAGGCTATAATTATTTGCTACTTGTTTTTCCCCAATGTTTTGTCGCAGCTTAAATGATATATATATATATATAATACTCCCACAAGATTTATTTCTAAAATTTAAGATTATTATATATATATATATATATATATATATATATATATATATATATATATATATATATATATATATATATTACTTATAATATCCATTTAGTATTTATCACATTGATTTATTACCCCATTTCATTTAGAATCAAAACATATATAAATATATGTTTAATATTTATCTAATAATTAACACAACTATGAGCTTAACCTTTACATATAAATGTATATAATAGTTATCTCAACTATTTATAACTCTATAAGGCACACATTTAAATATACATCATATTCATTTAATAGTGCCCTCAATTTATATATAATAACATATATATAAAATCTATCATTATGGATTAATCATTATTGGACTAGAATAACTTAGGCCATAGTATCTTATCTAGATATTTAAGGTGAATAATAATCCTACTAGGACGAACTTATATCCCCACCCTTCCTAATCGATATGATAAGTCATGATATGGTCAACCAACACATGGCTTCCCTAGTCATTATTTTTTTCTTATGGGTGGGTTTTGTTACTTATTGTTTAGTCGTATTACCATTCTTAATATTCTAGGCTTAAACTAAGACTTATAAACATCACACTAGCTCGAGGTCCACTGGTGGGGTCTTGGCCTTGAGATCCTCACCAGGGCCGCTTACACAATCATAATTACATTTACAAAAATAATAACAATAGGGGTCAAATTGGAGGGATGTTACATCCTCCTCCCCTTAAAAAAAATACCGTCCTCAGTGTTCAACAGTATGTCTTTCGCATCCTTTCACCATCTTTTGTTTGCTTTAATTTTTCTGCTTTGGTCGTCTTCACATTTTTGCGATTTCCGCAAACTCTTTTCAGTTATATCCTGCACATTATACAGATCATACCAGATCTTCCAATGTTATTTAGCATAACATAATTATACAAAATTCCAAAACAGTGAATGTTCATCGACAATTAGCATAACATAATATATTAGCATAACATAACATAAGCCCTTGAATTTAGGACGTTTTATTTATTTTATACAGATCATACCAGATCTTCCAATGTTATTTAGCATAACATAATATATTAGCATAACATAACATAAGCCCTTGAATTTAGGACGTTTTATTTATTTTATTAACATAATTCAATTTTGGGTCTGGATCTTTCAATGAATTAGATAAAGATAAAAGTTTTTTTAATTTAGAATTAGTGAAATATATAACAACATTTTATTTCATCCATTATAACATTTCCATTAATTACATTGAATTGGGATTATTTATATATTTATAATTTTTTTTTCAGTTCTGCGTTAAGCCTTTACACATCAGCTTCCTGAGTCCCGACACAATACTGTGCGACATAACTTTATTAAAGCAGAGTCATGACCAGAGGGAAAAAAATAAATTTAATGATAAATTATTGACTTTTGTTTTTCAGGTAACAAAATTTAATTGTGGAGGTGTTATTATTGGATGCACATTTGATCATAGGATTGCTGATGCGTTTTCTACCAACATGTTTTTAGTATCTTGGGCACAACTTACTCAAAAGAAGTCTGAAATACTGAAACCCAGCTTTAATCCATCTATGTTAAAGGCTCGACAACTTCTTGATTATTGCTCTGCAATTGATGGAATGTACACAAGGCTCTCAGCTAAGCATGTAGAAAAATCAAATAAACAAGATCCTAATCTTTCTCCTTCTCTAGTTAGCAGGATCTACTATCTAAATGCCAAAGATGTTCACACTCTCCAAAGTACTGCAAGCAGGCATGGTAAGCAATATAGAAAATTGGAGGCTTTTTGTGCTTACTTATGGAAGTTATTGATCGTTAGTCAAGAGACCAACAATGATATGAATTGTAACATAGGTGTAGTAATAGATGGCCGTACCCGTTTAACAAACATGGGAATGCCATCTAATTACTTTGGGAATGTATTATTACTACCCTTTGTGGAATCTCGGGCTGAAGATATAAAAAAACAACCACTTAGTTGGAGTGCTGAGCAAATTCATAATGTCATCAACAATACTGCAAATGAGGAACATTTTCAAAGCTTAATTGATTGGGTGGAGATGATACGCCCAGATGTTGGCTTAGCTACTGTTTATTGCAAAAAAGACATTGCATTTTCCAACGGTCCAAGTATTTTGGTTTCTTCAGGCTTACGTTTTCCTTTGCCCAAGATTGATTATGGATGGGGCAAACCTTCTTTTGGAAGCTATCATTTTGCTTGGGGTGGAGAAGCTGGTTATGTAATGCCATTACCAAGTCCTATAGGCGATGGAAGTTGGGTAGTATATATGCATCTTCCTCTAAGTCAATTAGAAGCAATTGAATCTCATGTAGATTGTTTTTTACATCCTCTTACTTCAAATTTCCTAGAAATGTATTAATTTCTTATAAAATAAAATATTTTATTATTGTGTTCATGATATTTCATGGTGATGGTGTTAGTTTCTTTAAGATATTTTTTCAAAAATTGTTTTGAGATTTATTTTATATTGAAAATATAAGAATGATAGTCTAAAAATATAAGAATAATAGTCTAAGATTTATTTTGGACCATTTTTGTTGATGTATATGTAACTTCGGAATGTATTTCATCTGTGTATTTTATATATATTTATTGTACCTTTATAAGAGATGTGTTATTCCTCTATAAGGAAGTGTCGTCATGTAGATTGACAAGTGTCGCAAGTGTGTGTACTTGCCGATGGGTTATTAGACCACCATGTGTGGGGTCGGCCCTGAAATATATATATTATAATGTGGATGTACCTAGCTAGACAAGTCGGCCCCATAAGGTCACTAGGCAAACAGACTAGTATAAATAGAGATCAAGTGATCTCTATTTTAGATCATTCGGAAAAGTACATCTCTCTCACTCAGAAAGTGGCGCGCTAGTGAGAAGGAGGATCATCTTCTACTAGGAGACTATCTCAGTGTATTTTGGTTGAGCCATTGCTCTCTCTATCTCTGAGGAAGTTGTGGGGTTTTTCACCTTAGGGTTTTCCCCACGGAAACTCTGTGTCTCTTATCTCTTATGCTTTTGATTCTTGTGATGCTTGTCATACTTATTGTGATTGTCTGCATTGATATACTGTATATGTTATTCTATCAGTAAAGATCCTAGAGTATTGTGAATTAATGCTCAAAATTCAACAATTTTACAATGGTTCACCCAATCTTGGGCTACATCCACAAAGCAATGTTGCTTTATTATTAGTCAAATTCATAGGATTACATTGAGCAACATGATTGTTACACTAAATCTCTTTCTAAGCCTCTATCACATAGATATTATATGTATAACACCGTATATAAGAGATCCTAATTGGTTCCAGATTAACTTCAAGGTGACAGATATAGCCATAACAAAATATAAGGATAGAAGGAAACCTTATTCTCAAAAATAAAAGAAAGGATACAATAATATGCACGAACCAGCATAAAGATAAACATTAGTTTAGCATATTGTAAGGACAACTATATTTGTATCCCTAACTGATTCTCCTAACGTTTTCAAATAGTATCTACAACTATTTTTATTGAAACATAAGTAAAAAACTTCATATCTATATTTTCATATGATAATATCATTAACCTATTGGTATATGCTTTACATATATAACAAGATTTATTTGAATATGTTAATATCTTTTAACATATATATATATATATATATATAATCATTATTGCATAGTCCTTTGTAGATCATGGATAAATAAAATAATGCTCCCTCACTTAAATAAAAGTAAAGGCTAATAATCTATGAACTTCACTAATTCTTCCACTGAGGAATACCTGTAATCCCTTTTCGAGGGAACCTAGCCATTTTAATTATATGGAACTCTATTTCTTTATCAATAAATATTTAGATGAACTCATTGAATATATAACTCTACTCCAAGAGATACATGAACTAAGATTTCTTAGTCCCAATACAAATATCAATAATATAATCAATTAAACAGATCTTTGACTCTAGTAGATAAAAATAAATAGACGCATGCAAAAAATACAACATTGTTTTCACAACCCAGCAGGCAGAGAATGGAAACCTTATCTTTTACGCCCAACGTGATCTTTCGAACCCTAAGGGGACTCCTTTTCACAATATTAATAGAACCTAAATAAATATATCTATATAGATATTTCAACTAAAATAGAATCATTGTCAGCGATTCTCCTTCAACAAAATAACAGAGTATATATATTTATAGGACAGACAATGAAAAAACTTAAGCCTGCGCCTTAGATTAACTTAATTCTAACATAAATATTACACAGATGGTAACAATCAAACTTGATAGGGTGTATAACGATTCAAAGCTATATAACCAAAAGCTCTAATGGATGCAACATCTTCTCTCTTGGAGAAATGCAGAGTACCTTATATAAGTATTAACATAATTTCACCAAAATTCTAAAGAAGTTTTAGCACTCGAACTCTACCACGTTTTACCTCGGGCAGATCTAGCATTTAAAAGAGAGTGAACTTAAAGGAATAACCCTGGCACCTTCCACGCATTACCTTGGGTATTTTTAAACTGAGAAGGGTCTCGGTTATCACTCTGGTGTTAATTCCTTTTACACCAAAATTTACCTTAAAACAAACTAGCACAAATTCGGATCACCGATTCAATCATGCGCAAAAGCATATTTCAACAAAATTTATCTGTCTTCAAGTTATTGTATAACTGAGACAGAGATCCGATTTCGATGGAGGTGATCCACTTAAAGACTGGATTTACTCTCGGTCTACAGGGATCATCGATGTTAGCAAACAACTCAATGAACCATGCCAGGATTTATTTTAATTTCCAGTGAAGCATAAGAACTAAACAGAAAAACATGATGCAAAGCATTCATACATCAAGCTTAAATCATAAGTATTATCTAAATCTAAGGCCTGTGTAGTCCTACGTGAATAAAACATGCATAAATAACATAACGGGAAATTAGACCAGATGATTCCATCCAGGGTGTACTCTCTCCAGTGAGATATCACCGGTCCTGCCCCAATACTATGTATATACAAACGATAAAGAAACAAAACGCATACACTATAATACAACCAAGGTTGATCTAGTTTTTCACCCGTGCAAGAATTGCTAACACGCCTAACTCTACAAGTACTGTAAAAACCAATGAACAGGACTTTGTATAAATCTACTTATTGGGCACAGAGTTCAACTCTGCAGCGGTCGAGAGTCATAAGCGTAGACAGTGATCTGCGATTTGGTTATCTCGGGGTAAATAAATTCTATGGCATAAAAATGTTGAAAATATAGATAACAACAAACATAAAATTTATCCAACATATCATCCAATCATCAGGACAGTGCTACGCAGACCCATAGACAGAAAGTTAAAATGATCAAAGGTTAAAGAAAAAACATGCCCTTGACGATCACAACGATTACATCGTAATACAATGCAAAAGACAAGGATAAGGGGATCTAAGGTTGCAACAAACCATACCTTCTGTGATCACACAGCGGTAGCAAGGATTCAAATACCTACAGGAAAATTTGCAGTAATAACTAACAGGGAGATCCCAGCAAGGATACCTCAGCTTCATGGTAGCAACAAATCAATAAAGAGCCTAGTATGCAGCAGGTTTCATACACCAAAAACCCCAACGATCCACACATATTCCCCCCTCAAGTAACTATCTAGTCTCCTATTTAAAACGAGTTCCATAATTTTAAGAGGAGGTTTTACTTCCAGTTTGAATGACAGGTGTTTGCTCCAGTAGTCGGCGCAAAAACAAGTGGAATCCCCTTCTAGAGGTTCGACACTACCACTAGGGAGACAAACTCCCATAAAATTCTCCTATCTTCAACTGCTAGTGGTTTATTAATCACCACTACTAATCAACTTATCTCCACTATCACAATAATAGTGGTGTGTACCTCTTTCATATAATATACCTAATATATTTATATGGATACAACCGATAGCCCTTATATATATATATAGAGAGAGAGAGAGATATAACATTTCAATATGTAAACATAATATTCTATGTGTTTATCTATATCTAAACAAATACAAGCCAAGTTGCTTCACCGAGAGATCTCGTATAGAAATATACACATAAATTTCTTCAATTGAATCTATGCTATAATTATTTGCTACTTATTTTTCCCCAATGTTTTGTCATAGCTTAAATGATATATATATATATATATATATATAATACTCCCACAATACTTATTTCTAAAATTTAAGATTATTATTATATATATATATATTACTTATAATATCCATTTAGTATTTATCACATTGATTTATTACCCCATTTCATTTATAATCAAAACATATATAAATATATGTTTAATATTTATCTAATAATTAACACAACTATGAGCTTAACCTTTACATATAAATGTATACAATAGTTATCTCAACTATTTATAACTCTATAAGGCACACATTTAAATATACATCATATTCATTTAATAGTGCCCTCAATTTATATATAATAATATATACATAAAATCTATCATTATGGATTAATCATTATTCGACTAGAATAACTTAGGCCATAGTATCTTAGCTAGATATTTAAGGTGAATAATAATCCTACTAGGACGAACTTATATCCCCACCCTTCCTAATCGATATGATAAGTCATGATATGGTCAACCAACACATGGCTCCCTAGTCATTAATTTTTTCTTATGGGTGGGTTTTGTTACTTATCGTTTAGTCGTATTACCATTCTTAATATTCTAGGCTTAAACCAAGACTTATAAACATCACACTAGCTCGAGGTCCACTGGTGGGGCCTTGGCCTTGAGATCCTCACCAGGGCTGTTTACACAATCATAATTACATTTACAAAAATAATAACAATAGGGGTCAAATTGGAGGGATGTTACATCCTACTCCCCTTAAAAACAACACTATCCTCGGTGTTCAACAGTATGTCTTTCGCATCCTTTCACCGTCTTTTGTTTGCTTTAATTTTTCTGCTTTGGTCATCTTCACATTTTTGCGATTTCTGCAAACTCTTTTTAGTTATATCCTGCACATTATACAGATCATACCAGATCTTCCAATGTTATTTAGCATAACATAATTATACAAAATTTCAAAACATTGAATGTTCATCATTCTTCTTCATCCTTGAGGGGATATTTGCTTACTCTAGCGTTCATAACATTCATACATAAATTTATTTCATAGTCTAGTTACAAGACAAATCATTAACATTTGCTTATACCATAAAACAATTCTTTCAACAAAACTTTGTTGATCATCAAACTCTTTTGTACTTCAGCAATCATGGAGACTTGCATAAAAAACAGTCTTTTGTACTCCAGTAATCATGGAGACTTGCATAAAAAACACGAGCCCTCTGCAAACTCAGCATGAATACCTCTGTATACTTTCAGCAGGAACATGACAGTCTTACTCTGCAACTCAAAACATAGCTTCCCCTCATCGAACTTCTCGTGTGCTATTTCCAGCAAAACCACAAGGAATAATTTCCATTCTCCTCTAAGAATGCGTGAGCTCTTCCTCTGCTCACTTTGATGGATATAAAGATTTCCTAGGTCTTTTGGGTCAATATAGCGTTCAATGATCACTCCACCTACTCTGTTCCACTTCCGTGAGTAACATGACCACAATTTAGGGTAGTTGTCCCATAACAACAGCTAGTTACTGAGTGCAAGATGCCGTCCCTCTGCCTGAGTCTAGAAAATTATTCTTTTCCCCTCAAACCTTCTCGTTTGAGTCCAGGAAATTTACATAGTACAATCATTTATAATCTCTTGCATGCCACATAGAACATGTAATAGCAGTAAAATATTAAAATATATTCACCTATCATATTCTTTGCATTTTCATGTCTACACATCATCAATCATAAGTCTTACCACCAATCGTGATTCATAAAATCCTATAAATAACATGTAAAGTAAGTCATTACTTACTCTTGAGCGATTTAGCTCAACTTATCTATATAAGTGCTTTGATAATCAACGTTCCTCCTTGATCATGTCATCAGTCGTAGTTAAGATCACCCCCTAAAATGTTAGTATATAAAAAATTTCTTTGCTTCAATTGCTCAACAATTGAACACATTAGTTCCATAGCATTATACGCCTACTCATTTAATTAACTTGTGCATCTTCTTCACCTCATCCCGATGTAAACTCTTCAATATCCTGAGTATGAGGTCAATTTTGCTAACAAACAAACATGTTAGCATCATCATTTAGTTGCATATAGATTCATTTCAAATTGAGACTCATCATTTAAAAATTATTTTCTCAATAATATCTTGGTACTCTTTTTAAAAGATACCATGATATAATTTAATCATAACAAAGTTTAGGACTCTTCTTTTCCTAAAATCAACTATTAACAAAATCTTTTAACTTGATACCATTAATCTTTAGAGGATATAACATAACCCTACCAGAATAATTAGAAATCATAACGCATTTCTAGAATAAGATTATTTAACCCCTAGGAATATTGCTACAATTTCATACAATAATACACCTTTATCCTTAAAACTCAAATAATGATAAGAAGTTCTAAATGAAATACAATTTATGTAATAAAATGACGATTTTCCATAAGCAAAAGTAATATTCAAAACACATCATCATTTCATCACATGATTTTGTTCACATTTTTAACTATAACTTGTAGCATAGTATGTCAAATTTATTCTTCCTATCCATACTTAAGGGTAACAATTACTTATGCGACTCCATACTATTGGTTCCAGGGAAGAAAATGAAAAGAGCTGACATATATTTTACAACTACCAAAACCTGAGTAAATCAATGTTCAAAGAATGCACCTAACAATATGTAGCTAAAATTTCTTGCTCACTAATTTAGACAAGTATCAAAATTATATATGAGTGCAACATTTTCCGATATAGCTTTACATGAAACTGTCATAACAATTATGCAATACTAACTAAGATATAGTTATTGTAATTGAAGATGCTCAAGTGACTTCTCCTAACCGAACAAGCTCATTTCTTTGGAGTATACTAGTAAAACTATACCCTAACCAATTGAAGTTCATAGGTAATGCGCTTAGTAATAAAATTTGAATAACTAAAATGCAGAATTAAATGATACTTCTACAAAATTTGGAATTTAAATTAAGCGACATGTTCACAACATTTTTCATAATCCTTTGCACAAATACGGAAATCATTTCAACCAATTACTACTTTCCTTAAAAATACCATACAACAATGTAAGTATTTGCATATAGCAAAATAAAAACTCACAATTAAGGAAAACATACCTGATTCAAAATTTTGTAAGAAAACAATGATGGAATACTTAGCTTTACTTTTTTGGACAACTTGAAGTTTCATCTCGGATATCACTTTCCCCCCGTCCAGTCCAGTTCATGCATCCAAGCAAAAAAAAACAACTTGATTGATTATTTTATCAACCTTCATGCTTTACTCATTCCATGTTGAACCCAATAGGCCCGAGTGGTGTAACCTAGTGCTCTGATACCATATGTCACATACCCAAATTTTGATATTTGTAAATTAGGGAATTTTCAAGACAAATTTTTTGTGTTGGTTACTAAATTCATTTTTCCTTAATTAAAACTTGATTTCTAACGAAAAGAATAGTAATAAGCCTAATGTGCTTAAGTAACATAATAAGATTTTTTTACAATTATTATTACATGAGTGTAGGAAAATCAAGGAAATATATTTTATTATAGCAAGATGATTTGGTATAGTATTCTCATACCTCCACATAGCTAATTCTTGATCAATATGAATATTAATGAATTAACGTTTGTCGACATATATAATTTTCAATAACAAGACATTAAAATGATCAACGAATAAACCATAAATTATGCATACTTTAAACTTTCAATCCCTACTCACCCATATAGATACTCTTAGCCATACCATCTATTCCTCATGTTACTCTCATGACTGTTCACTTGAATGTAATAAAATTTAATGTGTACAAAATAGATAATCTCATCTAAATAGACATTTAGTATTTACTGAAATCAATGATAGTTTCTAAACCGATTTAATTTACCATCTTATCTAGAACAAGACGCCATCAACTAGAATAAGACACGTCAACTATAACCACAAAATGTCACACAAATATACACACTAGAGAAGGACCATTTTACTGTGGTTCACCCAATCTTGGGCTACGTCCAAAAAGCGATGTTGCTTTATTATTAGTCAAATTCATAGGATTACATTGAGCAACATGATTGTTACACTAAAGCTCTTTCTAAGCCTCTATCACATAGAGCTTATATGTATAACACCGTATATAAGAGATCCTAATTGGTTCCAGATTAACTTCAAGGTGACACATATAGCCATAACAAAATATAAGGCTAGAAGGAAACCTCATTCTCAAAAATAAAAGAAAGGATACAGTAATATGCACGAACCAGCATAAAGATAAACATCATTTTAGCATATTGTAAGGACAACTATATTTGTATCCCTAAATGATTCTCCTAACATTTTCAAATAGTATCTACAACTATTTTTATTGGGACATAAGTAAAAATCTTCATATCTCTATTTTACTATGATAATATCTTTAACCTACTCGTATATGCTTTACATATATAACAAGATTTATTTGAATATGTTAATATCTTTTAACATATATATATAATCGAGCTCACTCAATTAAGGTGTGGGTCTCGTCGGAACATTAAGGAGATTGGAAAAGGAGATTCGGAGGTTGATCGAAGCGAGAAGGTGGAGGGAAAACGCTAGCTCTTCAGGGAAGCGTATTCAGAGCTTTTTCGCTCCAGGATTTAGGGGTTGGTTCTGACTGGCTCGCGAGCCTAGCCTTGACAAACCATCTGACGTGGGCTTGGGGCCCTCTCCCCAGGTTTCCTGATGAGATCAAGCTCCACCCCATGGTCACTGCCGATAGGCTCTCCGGCGGTCAATTCTATGGAGTCCCAGGCTACGATTGGAAAGGGTGCTAAACAGAGAATGAGTCCAGGTGGATGCCTTCCTAGATCCTCGAAGATCCCAGCCATGCAAATCAAATCTGTCAATATCCAAGAGAGAATTGAAGAATGGCGTGAAAAATCCCTAGTAGGGAAGTTTGTGGGTATTATCCCTAAAGAAAGAGATCTGGTGAATTGGATCAAGTCCACATGGAAACCTAAGGGCCATTATGATCTCCAACTAGGTGCCAAAGGGTTTTTCACCATTATCTTCTTCAATGTAGAGGGTCAAGATCAAATTCTGGAAGGACGCCCATACTTCTTTTTCTCAGCTGGGTTATATCTTAGACCCTGGAAGGAAAGGTTCAACCTTGGAACTGAGGATGTGACTGTTGCCTCGGTATGGATCAGGCTATTTTCCCTTCCCTGCGAATACTAGGATCTGGAGATTCTTCAAGATATTGGAAACACTTTGGGCGAATTTGTTGAAATTGCAGACCATACTAAACAACAGTGGTACACACCATATGCCCAGATATGTGTTTACATGGATCTTTCAAAGGAGCTCCCTGAAGCAATAAGTCTAAACTGGGAAGACGAGGAATGGATCCAACCTCTTGATTACGAGCAACTCCCCTTCCACTACCGTCAGTGTCATGTATATGGCCATTTGGGTAGGAATTTCCCACGGGTAAGTTCGACACCCCCTCCCCCCCCGAAAAGTGGCTTAGAAGGTGATATGGACAAGGATGGATTTTCCCAGGTTTGTAATAGGAGAAGAAATAAAACGACAGGACAAAATAAGGTGGTTAAGGAGATCTCGGGAAAGGGGATCGAATCATCTAACATGTTTCAGATTTTGGAGAATCATCAGGAAGATGGGACAATAGTTAAGAACAAAGGCACAACAAAAGTTGATCCCATGGAAGGTGTAATTGAGGAAAGCAAGCAAGTTCAAGAAGGAATAGATCCGGTAGAACCAATGGTGGAGGATGATGATGATGACATGGAGCTCGGGGAATTAAATCTTGATGAGATTGAGAGAGAATGGGACAAAAAAGGGAAAGGTTATGTTACCAGACAACAACTAGAGCTTCTCAAGGAAGCTATCATCAGTGCCAAAGTCCCCAGAAAGTTAGGCATAACCTCTGATCCTCAGAAAGGTAACAAGAGGAAACCTCTGGAGGACGATCTAAAAAGAGGTAGAAAAACAAATAAGCAGAGGATTGTTGAGATACGAGTAAAGCTAATTGAGTCTGGCCAGTATCCCACGATATTGGAAGCCTTTTCTGAAGTCAATAATGTTACTCAATGAAGCTGATATCATGGAATATTAGAGGGTGCAATCACCCTAGGAAAGTCAAAACTATGGCTAAAAAGATCAAGCAGGAAAAACCGGATATACTCTTTCTCCAGGAAACAAAGTGTAGTTCTCTTTTTTTGGAGCAAATAAAGTAGAAAATTTGGAAAGGAAGTGAATGTATGGCCATTGATGCCATAGGATTTGTGGGGGGCATGGCTATTTTCTGGTATCCTGATGCAGTGGGTCTGAAGGATTTGTGGGATAACCGCTTTTCCCTTAGTGCCCTGTTTATAGATCGTGTGTCTGGCTCCTCTGGAAGGCTTGTAAATTTTTATGGATTGAGCGCTTTCCCTCATAAAAGGGATTTTCTCCATCAATTATCTTGGCTGTGAGACCAAGCCTCTTTTGGCTCATGGATGAATGGGGGGGACTTTAATCTGATCGCGTCCCTAGAGAAAAAAAAGGGGGAAGAAGAAACTTGGATAAATACCAGGAAGCTTTTGGGAAATTCATTACGGGTGAAAACGTGAAGGTGGGTAACACTTTCGTGAGAAACGAGTGCAAAATCGTCTTAGCGGAAGTTATTCGGCCGAATAATAAACATTATTCGGCCGAATAATTTACATTATTCGGCCGAATAATTCAAAGGTTATTCGGCCGAATAACCACAAACAGTTCTCCGTCCAGTCTAACGGAGATCCTCGGAATGTGTGCAAAGTTACGGAGATCCGACGTAATTTTTTTCCCGTTTGGTTATTCGGCCGAATAACCTTCACCATAAGTTACGGCACCGTTACGGAAAACAGTTATTCGGCCGAATAATTATTCGGCCGAATAATTATTCGGCCGAATAATTATTCGGCCGAATAATCTCTGAAACATGACCGATTCAGATCTCTGCAAAATTTTCAGGTTTCTCCATTTTCGGAAGGAGAAAACCACCTCTTACACAACAAAACGAATGTCGGACTTCATACCAGTAGATTCATCATTGAATCTACTTTACGAGGGTATAAATTTTGTTGTATATAGATAAGAACTGATATTTTTTAAGTTTTATATTTGTAACATGTGTCGAGTTATGATTCAGCTCTTTAAAAAAACAGCGAGAAGAAAAATCCATAACTTTGTAAATACAACACCAAAAAAATCGAAGAAAATGTGGGTCGATTCACTGACGTGTCTACTTCAAAAGGGTGGTCGTAGATTTTTTGATTTTATAGCGGATTGAGAAAAAAGTGGTGCAACAAAAAGGTTGTTGAAAATCGACTGAGTTTCCCCATGGATCAACTTTAAAAAAATATAATAATTAGTATAGAGGTCCATTGGATGCAAACTTATAGTCAGGCGTTAGTACATTGTGTGTAGATTATCGTAGCATTTTCAGTTTTTGCAAAACACAAGTCTAACAACGATTTTAGTGGTGCAACAAATCATAACTCTTTTGTAGTCTTTTCATTTTATAAGAACACACTGTCAAACATTTGCGAAATCGACATATCAAATTTTAATAAAAAAAATTGAAAAAATTATGAGTAGAAAGCTAACATAATTCTACAAAACTTTTCTTTTTACGGCAAAGTGAAATTTTAAATAAAAATATCACTTTTGTTCGCCCAAAGTTGGAAGACATGAAAAAAACAGAATTATTTTCTCACGAGACCCCCGAAAATAGACACCCATCTTCATTTTTTCACCCCCGGGGTCCTTTCATTGACATTGAAATGGGAAATGGGTTGTATACGTGGAACAATAAGAGGGGGGGCACCCACCTGGTGGCCTCACTAATTGATAGATTTTTTACCACATAATATTTGGTCAGAAATGGAGGTGAGACCCACGTTGTTGTCCTGCCGGTGGCTAGATCTGATCATTGGCCCATTTTCCTCCAATGGGATGGCTCTCATACCTCTCATTTCAAACCTTTCAGGTTTGAACTATTTTGGCTAGAACATAAAGATTTTAAGGAGTTGGTTGGTTAGTGGTGGCAGGATATTGTCCCTCCTAGGGGGACAGGGGTGTTTCAGTTCCAACATAAATTAAAAGCCTTAAAAGTCAAAATCAAAGAATAGAACAAGTCAGACTTTGGGAACATATTCTAGGACAAGGCTAGGGTGGTGGCCGATTTGGAGATGGTGCAATGTCGTGGAATGGAAGAATGATGGATAGATGAACTTAAAGAACATGAGTTCAATCTATTGACCCAACTTGAAGCATGTGAAAAACAGGAAGAGATTTTTTGGAGGAAAAAATCTAGGACTCAATGGCTTAAGGAAGGAGAGAGGAACACTAGATTCTTCCATAATTTTGTGGTTCACAATTGCTACAAATCGAAAATTTATAAGCTGCGAAAGTCTGATGGCACCCATGTTGAGTCTTGACAGGAGATTGAAGACGAACTTGTCCTTCATTTTTCTGACATTCTTAACGAGGACCGTGTGGATTGAAGCCCTGCTATTGCTAGGATAACCAGGCATATCCCCAGACTGGTCACGAATGAGTACAATGAGCTTCTACTCAAACATGTTTCCATGCAATATTTAGAGGAAGCTATGCAGCAGATGGCTCTTGGAAAAGCCCCTGGCCCAAATGGTTTCACCACTAATTTTTTCCATTTCTTTTGGGATCTTATTAAGCAGGAAGTTGTTGACATAGTGGAAGAATATCGTAGAAGTGAGGGGGTTCTGAAGGTTTTCAATGCCACCTTTCTTGCCTTAATTCCCAAGGAAGACGAGGCGGAGGTGCCAAGCAAATTTTGCTCGATTACTTTATGCAATGTTATCTACAATATTATCGCCAAGGTTGTTGCTAACCGTCTGAAGCCTCTTCTCACTCTCTTAATCAGCCCAGAACAATGGGGTTTCGTGGAAGGAAGGTAGATCCTGGATGGTATTATTCTTTCCCATGAAACCATTCATTCTCTGAAATCTACCAGAAAAATGGGTATGTGAATTAAACTAGACATCGCCAAAGCTTATGACAAATTAAACTGGCAATATATCCGTGGAGTATTGGAAGCTTATGGCTTTGGTGCTGAGTGGGTGAGTTGGGTTATGAATCTCGTCACTACCCCCTTTTTTTCCATCCTGCTTAATGGCTCCCCTACAAGGCTTATACAATCCTCTCGTGACATCAGGCAAGGCAACCCACTGTATCATGCCCTCTTCATCTTAATGGCAGAAGGGATGGATCGCCTTATTCAGGCTAAAACAATGGAAGGTGAAATACGTGGGCTAGCCCTCCATGCTGGTTTGGAGAAACAGACTCACCAACAATTTGTGGATAACACTGTGCTCATGGGGCACCCTTCAGTCCAAGAATCCCATGCCTTTAAAAAATGCCTCAATATTTTTTCCAAGGCATAGGGGCTAGAAGTGAATCCAGATAAATCTCAAGTGTTCCTTTTTAACACCCCTAATGTCACTCAACGTAATATCCTTCACATTCTCAATTTCTCCAAAGGTTCTCTCCCCACTAAATTTTTGGGGGCTCCTCTCTCTGAGAGCTCCCTTAGGGGGGTCTCTTGGCATGATCTTTTGAACCGCCTAAAGAATATACTGCATAGTTGGATTAATAGACCCCTAAAACTTCCTAGTCGACTCATTCTGGTTAAATCTGTCCTTTAGGTCATGCCTATTTATCTTTTTTCTCTTTTATCAGCTCCCAAGTCTGTTCTTAGATAAATCAGAAGTATTCAACACAATTTCTTATGGGGTGGTCGGGAATCCAAATCTAAATTTTCCCTTATTAGGTGGGATGTCGTATGTCATCCAAAGGTCAAGGGAGGATTAGGAATTCGGGATCCGGAAGTTGTCAGTGATATTCATGGGGAAAAGTTGTGGTGGCGCCAGTGTAATCACAATAATGAGCCATGGGAAAAAATGTGGCAAGTCAAGTATGCTAGGACCCATCCTTCCAACCAATTAATCCATTTCAATTCAGATGTCGAAGGCTCCCACATTTGGAGGAAAGCTCTGTCAGGAAGAAAATTGGTTCAAGATCATAGCTTTTGGGAAATTGGAGGGGGTTAGCCAACTTCTGGGATGACTCATGGAACCAATTTCCGAAGCTTGGGAATGATCAGGGGTGGCAGGACATCAAAAACCGAAGTTTGATGAATGGAAAATCAAAGGTGTGTCACTATTGGTCTAATACTCCTGGTGATTTTAGCAGGACTTGTATGGACCAACAATGGTGGATCAATATCACCAATAACGAGGATGGGCAAGCTTTTGGAGAAATTCTGCAAGAGAGATATATTCATACAAGGATCGGCCTTGACAATCTTCGTTGGAGTTATCTGCAGAAAGGGGTGTTTATCATCAAGGAAGCCTATGACATCCAGACTAATCGAGCAGATGACGGGGATAACCCTTGGGATAAGATTTGGCAGATGAACCCTTGGCCAAAAACTATCATTTTATGTTGGCTGATTATTTGGCAAAGAGTCCCGATGGGAGAGAACCTCAAGAAAATGGGAATTCAAGGACCATCTTGTTGTTCGTTTTGTAGGAACAGTGAGGAAACTCTATGCCACCTTCTAGACGAGTGTGATTTCTCGTCTTTCCTCTGGGACAAAGGGGCCATTATCTTTCGAAGAAGCGACCGGGCTCATAGACAACCAGGGATTTCTTTATGTAACTGGGATGTCAAAGATTTTAATAACCCTATTATTGCTTCCATCTGGAAAATGTTCCCTGACATGCTTTGTTGGAATTTATGGAAAGAGAGAAATGGAAGGATTTTCCGGGACAAAAGCCAGAATAAGGAAATGGTTTGGGCTTCACTAGTTCTCAACATCCATGAAATTGTTTGAAGCCGCCAATGGAATGATGAGGACAAAAATATCATGGTGGGAGATATGCTCATAGCCAATGGTTGGGACTTGGGCAAAGAGGATTTACTCGGGCTCTGCAGGCGAGACAAACTATGTAAACCTTCTAGTCCTAATTCCTGGTCCCCTCCTACTCTGGAGTTCTTTAAATTAAATTTCGACGGGGCCTCTCGGGGAAACCCTGGAAGTGTAGTTTTTGGAGGGGTGTGCAGAAATGTGAAGGGAGAGATTCTGCAGGTATTTTTTGGTCACCTGGGCCAAGACACGAATAACTCAGTCGAGTTGGACGGGCTTATTTTTGGCTTATAGATAATAATCCATGAACGTTTGTTCCCATCCATTATCGAGGGGGACTCGAACATCATAATCCAAATGGATAAGGGGCTTACACAGGGAAAATTGATAGAACATGTTACGTCCAGCTGGTGGCTTTCACACCGCTTGGATGCTCTGCGCCACCTTCTCCATTCTCACAGTCGGCTATCCTTTCTCCACATCACACGAGAAGCCAATAAAGTGGCTGACTATCTGGATA
This sequence comes from Larix kaempferi, assembly GCA_027924585.1. Lineage (NCBI taxonomy): Eukaryota > Viridiplantae > Streptophyta > Pinopsida > Pinales > Pinaceae > Larix > Larix kaempferi. The sequence continues at coordinate 15,834,786 of BSBM01000111.1, read as the reverse complement.
ATCTTGGGGTGGATAGGAGAGGAGGCCACGTGATGGGACCCTTGGTGATATTTTGCAATGAATCGTGGACCCCGAGATGCGTATAGTTGGCAGTTGATGACATGAGCAGGAGCCAGGTGGAGACTGGAGGACAATCCATATCTCAAGGACAGGACAGAAGTCACTCGGAGGTTACTTCTATGACGCCTGGATGATGGAGTGGTTAACTTCAAAAAATGATATATCCCTCAAGGTAGTTATTGTAGGAAAGCTATGGATGTACGTTTTCAGGTGTTTGGTGATCCTGATGGCAGATCTGCTGAGATCTCCGTCCATTCGCACGATGCCCATAAGTAGTTTTGTTTATGGAGATGGTAAGTCTATGGGCCTGGTCAATTTTTCAAAAAGCTTGGCCAATTATGGCATGGGAAGCATCATCATTAGCAATTGGCCATTTTATTCGAGCTCCCTCCTGCAGTGGCTTCATTCTCGCTCCAAGGAAGTTAGTGGTAAGTGCTGTGGTTCTATTAATTGTGCTCCGATTTCTCTGTTTCAGGCTAGTTTTGTTCAATTACATCCTCCTGAGGTCCTTCTTCTATCTGTATCTCCTTCTACCATCGCCCCAAAACATGATTTTGTAGGTCCTTCCAGGACGGCTTCCGTTGGTTTGCTCTGAAAGGAAAAGAGAAGGTTCCTGTGAAGCGTGGTGGAGTGGGCAGCGTCACGAGAGCCCAAGTGTAGGCTCAATCGGCCGCTGTTTTCTTTCGTGACCGCATTCCTGATTCCACTAGGGAGGACATAGAAGTTATGGAGAAAAATATCTGGAAAGATGTCACGACCATGCCTATTGAGGAGGTTAGAAGCACAGTTGAAGAATGGGTTACTGATCCAGGAACTACTGTGGGTCGGGCCTCGGCATATGACAGGATGGTGATGATCTATTGGGTCACCAAGAACCTATTGGCCAATGTGTTGATGGAATGGACTTTGAAGAAGCAAGGGGCTGAAGAGCCAATTAAGGCTTGGAAATCCCACAATGCAGATAACCATCTCATGCACTGCAAGATTGACTCAATTGCTAAAAAGATGGGTCTTTCATTTTATTATCTTGGACTGGACTCCAAAGGAAACAGGATTCCTACTAGCAAGACCCCCAAGAAGGATCCACCCCAGCCAACTGTCGCTACTTTCACGGCCACTACTTCTCCCCAGTTGTCGGAAGCGATTACTCAAGCTCTAGAGAAGGACGCCTGTGGTTCTTCGGCCAAAGTTTTTGTTGGTACTGGGGCTTGACCATCTATTTTCAGGTTTTAGATATTTGGTTTTCATGTTTGTTATGCATCTTATAGCAAGAAAAGAGTATGTAGGTGATAGGCATCAGTCTAGTTTTTGGAATATGTCTGTAATTTTGAATTTCCAACTGGATGGTTTGGCCATGGGGTGCATGCTTCATGATTTTTGGAATATGTCTATAATTTTGAATTTCCAACTGGATGGTTCGGCCATGGGGTGCAGGCTACATGATATGTAACTTCTTATGTCTAGACTTTGGGTTCGGGGGTTTAAGGTTTGAAACTCTGTCATGCTTTAAGCGGCTATGTATCTCTGTTTTCTGCAAGTAATATGATGTCCTTTTTATTAAAAAATATATATATATATATATATAATCATTATTACATAGTCCTTTGTAGATCATGGATAAATAAAATAATGCTCCCTCACTTATATAAAAGTAAAGGCTAATAATTTATGAACTTCACTAATTCTTCCACTGAGGAATACCTGTAATCCCTTTTCGAGGGAACCTAGCCATTTTAATTATACGGAACTCTATTTCTTTATCAATAAATATTTAGATGAACTCATTGAATATTTAACTCTACTCCAAGAGATACATGAACTAATATTTCTTAGTTCCAATATAAATATCAATAATATAATCAATTAAACAGATCTCAAACTCTAGTAGATAAAAATAAATAGATGCATGCAGAAAATACAAAATTGTTTTCACAAATGAGGAGACAAACAATGGAAACCTTATCTTCTACGCCCAACGTGATCTTTCGAACCCTAAGGAGACTCCTCTTCACAGTATTAATAGAACCTAAATAAATATATCTATATAGATCTTTCAACGAAAGTATAAATACTGAGAGGGATTCTCCTTCAACAAAATAGCATAGTATATATATTTATAGCACACGCAATGAAAAAAATTAAGGATGCGCCTTAGATTAAATTAATTCTGACATAAATATTATAGAGACGGTAACAATCAAACTTGATAGGGTGTATAATGATTCAAAGTTGTATAACCAAAATCTCTAATGGATGCAACGTCTTCTCTCTTCAAGAAATGCAGAGTATCTTATATAACTATTAACATAATTTAACCAAAATTCTAAAGAAGTTTTAGCCCTGGAACTCTACCACGTTTTACCTCAGGGATATATAGGGTTTAAAAGACAGAGGACTTAAAGGAATAATGTTGGCACCTTCCACGCATTACCTTGCATATTTTAAAACTGAGACGGGGCTCGGTTATCACTATGGTGTTAATAACTTTTACACCAAAATTTACCTTAAAACAAACTAGCACAAATTTGGATCACCGATTCAGTCATGCGCAAAAGCATATTTCAACAAAATTTAACTATCTTCAAGTTATTGTATAACTGAGACAGAGATCTGATTTCAATGGAGGTGATCCACTTAAGGACTGGCTTTACTCTCGGTCTATAGGGATGACCGGTGTAAGAAAATAACTCAACGAACCTTGCCAGGATTTATGTCAATTTCTAATAAAGCATAAGAACTAGACATAAAAATGTGATGCAAAGCATTCATACATCAAGCTTAAATCATAAGTATTATCTAAATCTAAGGCCTGTGTAGTCCTAAGTGAATAAAACAGGGATAAATAACATAACAGGAAATCAGATCGGATGATTCCAATCAGGGTGTACTCTCTCAAGTGAGAGATCGCCGATCCTGCCTGAATACTATGTATATACAAATGATAAAGAAGCAAAATGCAGACGCTATAATACAACCAGGGTTGATCTAGTTTTTCATCCATGCAGGAATTGCCAACACGCCTAATTCTACAAGTACTGTAAAAGCCAATGAACAAGACTTTGTATAAATCTACTTATTGGTAAGAGAGTTTAACTCTGTAGTGGTCGACATTCATAAGCGTAGACAGTGATCTGCAATTTGGTTATTTTGGTGTAAATAAATTCTATGGCATAAAAACATTGAAAAAACAGATAACAACAAACATAAAATTTATCTAGCATATCTTCCAACGATCAAGACAGTGTTGCGTAGACCCATATACAGAAAGCTAAAATTATCAAAGGTTAAAGCAAAAACATGCCCTCGACGATCATAACGATTGCATAGTAATACAATGCAAAATACAAGGATAAGGGGATCTAAGGTTGCAGCAAACCATACCTTCTGCGATCACACATCGATAGCAAGGATTCAATTACCTACAGGAAAATTTGTAGTAATAACCAATAGGGAGATCCAAGCAAGGATACCTCAGCTTCGTGGTAGCAACAAATCAGCAAAGAGCCTAGTATGCAGCAGGTTTCATACACCAAGAACCCCAACAATCCACACATATTCCCCCCTCTAGTAACTATCCAACCTCCTATTTAACACGAGTTCCATAAATTTTAGAGGAAGTTTTACTTCCAGTTTGAACACAGGTGTTTGATCCAGCAGTCGGCGCAAAAACAAGTGGAATTCCCTTCTAGAGGTTTGGCACTCCCACTAGGGAGACAAAATCCCATAAAATTCTCCTATCTTCAACTGCTAGTGGTTTATTAATCACCACTACTAATCGAATTATCTCGACTATCACAATAATAGTGGTGTGGGCCTCTTTCATATAATATACCTAATATATTTATATGGATACAACCGATAGCCCTTATATATATATACACTTTACTTATAACATTTCAATATGTAAACACAATATTCTATGTGTTTATCTATATCTAAACAAATAGAATCCAAGTTGCTTCATCGAGACACCTCATATAGAAATATACACATAAATTTCTCCAATCGAATCTACGCTATAATTATTTTCTACTTGTTTTTCCCCAATGTTTTGTCATAGCTTAAATTATATATATAATACTCCCACAAGATTTATTTCTAAAATTTAAGATTAGTATCCTAATAATTTAACATCTAACATATATATATATTACTTATAATATCCATTTAGTATTTATCACATTCATTTATTACCCATTTAATTTATAATCAAGATATATATAAATATATGTTTAATATTTATGTAATAGTTAAGAGTTATCACAACTATAAGCCTAACCTTTACATAAAAATGTACATAGCATCTTTCTAAAACTTATCTCAGCTATTAGTTAATTAGACATATATATATATATATATGATACTTACATATAAATGTATATAATAGTTATCTCAACTATTTATAACTCTATAAGACACACACATTTAAATATACATCATATTCATTTAATAGTGCCCTCAATTTATCTATATAATATCCACCACTATATATATAAAAAATCTATCATTATGGATTAATCATTATTGGATTATAATAACTTAGGCCATAGTATCTTAGCTAGATATTTAAGGTGAATAATAATCCTACTAGGACGAACTTATATCGCCACCCTTCCTAATCAATATGATAAGTCATGATATGGTCAACCAACACATGGCTCCCTATTCATTATTTTTTTCTTATGGGTGGGTTTTGTTACTTATCGTTTAGTCGTATTACCATTCTTAATATTCTAGACTTAAACGAAGACTTATAAACATCAGACTAGCTCGAGGTCCACTGGAGGGGACTTGTCCTTGAGCTCCTCACCAAGGTCGCTTACACAATCATAATTACATTTACAAAAATAATAACAATACGGGTCAAATTGGAGGGATGTTACATCCTGCTCCCCTTAAAAAAAAACACCGTCATCGGTGTTCAACAGTATGTCTTTCGCATCCTTTCACCATCTTTTGCTTACTTTAATTTTTCTGCTTTGGTTGTCTTCACATTTTTGCGATTTCCGCAAACTCTTATCAGTTATACCCTGCACATTAGACAGATCATACAAGATCTTCCAACGCCATTTAGCATAAGATAAGTATACAAAATTCCAAAACAATGAATGTTGTAATGCCCCATATTTCGGCTAGGCATGTTTATGAGTTAGACACCTTTCACCTTATTGCTTGTTATCTGTTCGACTCAGCTAGACAGGGTGAACTATATTTATCACTATATTTTCGGCATGATAGACATGATGATATGTTGCAACTGTGCTAATGATTTTACTATATTCATGCAGTTATTAAGTTATGATTAACATGAGATTCTTTTATTTCATAATGACAGTGTATGTTTGATAATCGTCCTGGAGGAAAGGTGATATATATATGATGTGGTAATTATGCTGTGATTGATTTAATGATTTTATGTGATGAAATGAATGATACTGACAAAATGGATCAGACAACGATAGAATGTAAAATATGTGGTGTTGTACATGGATGCCATCCTATGATGAAATTGATAGAACTGTTATATTCCATGCATATCTGTGACACGATAGAATTGTGACGTGAAATGAATGATGTTGATGATATGGATCAATTGGTGATCGAATGGAAATGCTTGTTATAAAAGGTGTATCCTGCGGAATACTAACCTATAGGACACAAGGGCTATGGGATAGCCGGGTAATTGATCTGATATATGGAGAAGAACCTATGCATGCAGTAAACCTTAGCAACCGAAGTTGATGAAACGATGACATGGACCGATAATCTCGAGAGCAGCAGAGTATGATTTGATAAGGGCGTAGGCCCAGTATGTTGAGAGGGATGGATGTGTTTCCCACCCTATGTTCCTATGATACCCGAGATCGTGGGAGGGCCGTGCTGAGACACGCTCCCCATGTATGTGTGATGACGATGGTCGGATGCCTGCTAGGAGAGGATAGGTCCGCTTTCTGTTCAGCCGACGCTATCGCTCTCAAGTTCTATGTGGTCAGGTCATTGAGTCCGACATCCACTTTTATACTAGCAGAGGAAGGACAGGGAGGTTGTGGCAGTAGGTTAACGATGGGAGGATATGATAGTTAGTACTGTTGAGGGTTGGGCGTTCATTGACCTGGAGTTAGTGGTAGTAGGTATCCTTCCTTGTACCTGATTGATTGAACAAACGTAATCATAAAAGCAATGAAATGGAATCTTAAAGGTTAACTGATAAAATAAACGATGATGTTTTAGTAATATTATGATGAATGTGTACTTGTTCGGTTTGCATAAAGTATTATGAATATTAGTTAGCTGATATGCATAGAATATATATATATGACATATGTTTGTAGTACATGTCTGTCTTGTGCATACGCTGGCCACGCATGCACATTATGCACATGCGCAATAGTATTGGTATACAACATACTTATCAAAATTTAACAATGTTATAAGTATCATAGGTAACTCAATTAAGTATTTACTGAATGACTTAATTAGTAAAAGATTGTCAAGTCCAATGCGTAAAAGAAGTTAATTAGTCTTTGTGTGTGAACATGGTAATGAACGATTAAAATAAGTGTCATTAATTGCAAGTATCCTCAAGTGAAGGTGTCCTCGATATGAAGTGTGATAGTTAAATATTAATACTGAAAGAGTACACTATGTAATTGTTGATTATGGTTAAGTAAACCATTAATTATATTTCATTACTTATACCTAGGGGTATTAGGTGGACACTTGTCAATTAAACAAATAGATATTTTAATTATTATTCACAATTAATTTAATCACTATTATCATTAATCATTATTGTTATTAATATTATTATTAAATTAATAATAATAGTGTTAATAATCCTTTTAATAAAGCATAGTGGATTGAATAATAATAAATTTATTAAATAGATTATTCATTTAATTAATTAGCGGAATCATTCCAAGTAAATAAAATGGAGTTGTTAAATGGATTATTAAATAATCCTACTGCTCAAAAGAAAATTGGATGATTTAATATATATATATATAATCCACCTTTTTACCTTAAAAAGGGGATGCATTAATGAATAGTACTTCCAAGACCACGACAGCTAGGGCGGTGGAGTGATAAGGAAGTTTGACTTTGGAAGGAGGTGGATCCCTATAAAGGGGAGAATTAACAAAGTAGAAAGGGGGGGATTATTGTGGGAGAACTGTGAGGATTATTTTGTGAAAAAGGAGGAAATGCCGAGGAGGGGGTTAACTCGAAGCTTTGAGGAGGTGGGAAACTCAAATGAAAATACTGAGGAGGAGGTTAACTCAACAAAATGATTACCAGGGAAAGGTTCGATGGAAAGCTGCTGTCGGGATTATCGGTCTGTGGGCTCGGGGGCTAGGAAATCCGTTGATTTCCTAGGGTCAGCACGATAATAGCTGATCGGCAGGGTGGACACATCATTTTGGGTTGCTAAGGTAACCTACAGAACTCACTTCAAGAATCTTCTTACCTCACTGCAAATCTACGGACTCCAGGTATTTTACTGAACAAGCTTAAGTAACAAGTATTTTCTTTATTTTCAAATTATGCATGTTAAAAGAACAGAGCTGTAATGAAGATTTAAGTTTATGATTATTTACATTGCTGAGACATGGAAACATTTAGATAACAGAGACATAGACGATAATGGATTAGAGACCTGGTGCCTAGATAGGGCACTACATTTGGTATCAGAGCCGAGGCTCAAACACTGAGACCATAGGGCCTAACTACACCTGGAATTTTAGTGAAATTTACCATGAAATAACAAACCAATATGATGGCTGCAAAGGGAAGATAACTTGAAGAGCCTTTCCCATTTATTTATAAAGCATAACAGAAACAGAAGTTGAACGATATATATATATAACGGTTTAACATTTTAGACAGAACCACAGTCATAGGCAAATGCCGAGACCTCATTTTGACAGAGCCTCGTGGCTTAAAGATTTCATTATAAACCTGGGGAAATAAAACAATAATATATATAGGGCTCAGCCGAGACTTCATTAAACAAACCCTTTCAGAAAAATAACAACATTTCTATATACACTCTTTTAATATTCAAACCCTAATAAACCAAGTTACAACACCACATGTTTCTTTTATATAACCTGAATCCTCCTAGATTTATCTTGACAGAAGCGATTATAGAAATTTCGCAATAACAGAGTATAAATGCTAAGATTTATAAAGTAACATAATAAAATAGTTATAAGAGTTAAACAAGAGGTTTCTCCACTAATTTCAACCGAGATTTCTAGGGTTAAACCAACTCTATTCATGCTATGCCACACCAGTTTTAACTGCTAAATGGAGATATTAGTTCAGGGTTGAAAACCCTTGTTTCCAAAACCAAACAATACTACGAACCTAAACTTCCCAAAAAAAAATAAAAAATTTTGAAGCTTTGAGGAGGTGGGAAACCTACATTAGAGCTCTATGGTCATTTGCAACTTTTCCCTATGATAATTTTGGCTTTTTCAAAATCGCATGATATATATACTAATATTATCATATTAGCAATATTAGCACAATATTTGTAAAATTTGTAATACTGCACTATTATGCTATTTTGTAGAATTAAATAAATATAAACACGTTAGAGAATAAAGTCCATAACCATAAGATATTCATCTTTCAATTCAACATTCATATAAATCCACATTTGACAACAATCAGTTCTAGACATGTCATAGATCAAAATTCTCAATTTGTACAGTTGAATTCCTCCCCATTTAGGGAGCTCCGTATTAAATGGGAAGAAACAATAGAATGCTGGGAGGAGAGGCCAGCTGATAATCTGAGTCGTGTTCTGTTGCATGTAGCACAGTTGTCTTTAGCAGAAAGGCTGTTTCTGCCCACCTATCACAGGCAGTTACATGCGACAATCATTTTGCTCATACCTAGACAATAATATCACTGCTGAAAAAACGACTTACAATATAAGTGGAAAAAAAAAGAGCAAGCATGTAATGTTTGGTTCTGCTTGTGTAAACATGAAACAGAAGCTACACAAATGAAACAAGGGTATCATCAAAAGACATTTACGCTGCTCACTAAGTGTGCCAGTTCAGGGCCAAACTTCTAAATCTATAATTATATAACAATTTCAGTCATCTTTCAAAGGGAGCACGTCTCTCTCACCTTCGCTGAAGGGATAACGTTAGCATAAATATGCATTTTGGCATCAAAATGTTTTATATACAATTAGCACTTTAACACCCCAGGAAGAAGAATAACCTAAATAAAACTTCCAGGTCAATAAATTTTTTTTTTTTTGAAGCAAACTCAGAAAGTTGTTCATAACACAGACAATTTCGCTGTAAGCCAGAAATATATATGTATATACATCGCCTTGCTAAAAAAAAAAATATATATTCAAAACATAACTTCTGGAAAACGAATCCTGTCACACTGGGAGAAACCCCAGGTAAGGCGTCAAATCCAAACTTAGTCATAAATATAATTTGGAAGCACCAAACCCTGCTACCTCAGTAAATTAATTCGCAATCAAGATAGAAAGAATCCTGGAACCCCCCAACGTAGCAGGATGGTCGAGAGCATCTTCTAGATTTTGGTTTCATCCATAATCAAGTTTTCAACACGGAGATGTTGCAGGGTTTCCATGGCAGCCATGGCAGCCAAGCGAGAGCCGCCAAGTCGGTTTAAAATTTTGAGATTATAGACATGGGAAGGCGGGGTTCTCCCTAAGCAAAACCACGTAGTAATGAAAAGGTTTAATGGGATAAGCCTATCGCTCAGCACCTAGAGTCCTTCTGTCGACCAGCGGCCAGGTCCAAGGAACCGGCGCCATAGACCACTCGGTCAGGTAGCCCGAGCTTAATACCGAAAGCCACCTGCCAGGTCGAGCAGGGGCCATCAAGCCCGCTGCTAGGGCTAGGAACCAAGCTCACTCTCGAGCATACCGTCAATGCCGAATAAAACCCCGTTTCCCTCCATATATAGGGAGTAGATCCTATGCCACGTAAGGCGGTTTCCGCGCCGCCTCTGGAGCGGTTTACCATACCGCCTTTCCATATGCGGACGAGTAGAAAGTGGACACGCGTGGGGGTGGTATTCCTACCGCGACCGCCTCTCTCGTTTAACGCCCGAGCATGTTGACGGCGCGGGCTCACGTGAGCCATTGATTTCCACTCCCGTTGATCTCCATTGAGCCACGTCATTGGTTCGGGGGAGGGCCCCGTGCGCCACCCATCCTCCATCGTCCACGTGCCAAGACAGTGGGCCCACGCACTCGCCCCACCATGCACGCCATCGAAGTCCAAGCGCTAGTCACGTGAGCCAGTCCTCCCTTTGTTGAAGTCGTATGGAGAAAATACATGCACAAATTGAAATTGTCCACGTATGGTGGTTCTTTGAATAGATGCTCACAATATGATGGTTTGCGTTACACTCATAATTGTTTGGAGTCGGTGGAAGACAGAAGCTTAAATTCTGCATTCGCTGTTGTCACCAAGTCACAATTGCAGCATTTTAAAAGGTCTTCATCTTAAGAAATGAGATGTCTCCAAACTTTAAACTTTCAGAAATTTTAGATAATTTGAATAACACGTTTTATGTGGAGAAATGGAAATGTATTACGTCAAGTATTAAGGAATGGAAACAATGCAAAATCACCCATCATTATTATTTTAAATTTGTTTATTAAAGCTTTATTTATATTAGTTTAATGGGTGGAAGCCTTAGTGTGTGGAGAGTTGGTTAGGGTAGAGGTTATGTTAAATATATATATATAAACCTTTTAAAAATTGGAATTTGACAAGCAATTTGATTGTCACGGCTTAAACAGTGAATTTTTACTGGTGAGTTGGATTTAAAATTTCAATTCAAAGTATTATCTTACTATAAACTTTTAGGTATTAGTAGTAATAAATATGTCGTATAGATGGTGCATTTAATTTAAATTTTAATCTTTTAAATTAAATGACAGAAATATCACATCCAAAGTTGAGGTAATAAAATTAGAGAACTGCTGTTGTCCGAGATAATAAATTTAAAGGATAATAAGTAGATTTTCTTTTAATTTTACATTTTAAATTATTTTTTATTTTTTTTTGACAATTTAATATATATCCAAATAAAAAATAGTCATTTCTTATGGAGCAGTTTATTTATTCTATGTTAATAACCATGGAATGGGAGACGAGAAAGATCAAGGTGATGAACCAATACACAATGAGAGTGAAAGCCAATCAAATAACCCTTATATCTAGGTATGCTAAATCACATTTCCTAAAGATGACAATATGGTTAAAAGGGAATCTATCATATTGCCACGACCATGTATTAACTAAGGTTTTCATGCGGAAGTGAGTAACTTATTTTAATCAAGTATTTAAATAAAACATTGTGCCTAGTAGAATCAATATTTTGATATATTATTTGTGATTTTTTTATATATATTTAGTTATAAGTGAAATAAGATATATTAACAAAATAAATAAATAAATAAATAAATAAATGTGAGGATTTAACAAAATAAGTAAACATGAGAATACTTGAAAATTTCAAAAATATAAAGCAAAATTTTAAAAGATACGAATATGTAAAAAAAAAAAAATATAATAGGTTTAAAGTAAAAAAAAAAAAAAAAAAACTAAGTTAGAAATAGCTGAGCTATCCTTACCCCGGGAGGAAGGAGTGTTTTAAAAAAAAAAAAAAGGGGGAGATAATGATATATTGTGATTTGATAATACATTAAAGTTTTACACATACATGTAAATTTGGTAATCCTTGATATATAAATGTATAGAGCATCTTATAGATTTATAAAGGATCGTATTCTATTAGAGTAAGGAAAGTAGATGACATAAAAAAAATTAATTGATACATTATAAGTGTTTGACATTCAAAAAAGAATATAAATAGATATGTTTCCAAATAATGAAGAAGTATGTATGTAAAATGCAGGCCTGTATAGCATGAAGACCAACATATTTTATGAATCATATTTCATGAATTTTATAATATAGTTAGATTGGTATGAATTTATTATTTTATGTTTAAAATAATATATATATATATATATATATATATATATATATATATATATATATATATATATATATATATATATTTTTGATACTACAAATAATTATTGAGTAATTTCTAAAAATGAGAAGAGGGAAAAAAAAAAGAGGGACTTCAACAATGTCGAGACTTCAACGCATAGTCGAAGAATCGAAACAAACACTTAATCTGAGAGCAAGGAACCGCTAAAACGAGCATGGCAAGCTGAATGCTAAGGCGCTAATCTCACTACATGACAAAATCATTAATGAAAACGACCATAGATTTCAACATGTTGATCCTAACAAATTGTTCCTTGCACATAAGTACAAATGTAGGCATTTTAAGGAGCACTGCCTCAGGTTTCCTCGTAAGGTAAAATGACAGGGTAGAAACGAATCCCTTCATTTTCTTGTATCCTTCTCTAAGTACTACAAGGAATGGAAGTTTATATATCAACTAAGAAGGGAAAATTTGTGTTTTAATCTATTAACGAAATTCCTAGATTACATTAGTTACAACGCCGTGTAACCTCATCTAGTTCTATTGAATAAGTTTTACATGTTGAGTAATTAACACGTTTAAAGGGTTATGTGAATGTGTGATTTGTTAGGACAACCACATCTGCACCTTGTTTGTGTTTAAAAAAAAAAAAGGGGGGAGAACTTAGTTAAATAAACATGGAGTGGTGTTTGGGCTGCTACTTCCCCACAGCAAATTACACGACATTAATATGTGCGCATAGACAACTTAGTACAAGGTACAGATTAAAGTGAAAACTCGTGAACCTCTCATACTTATATTCACGAATGAAATTTCCATTAAGAAATAAAGATGCATGTTATATCGAGTAATAAAAAAAAAAATACATTACATATTATTTAGATAAGATAATGGAACGAAATAAATTTGTTGGATACAAGAATAGGTATCCTTTAGAATCACACTATGGAAACACCATGTACGTAAACCAGGAGATTGCGTATAAAGCTTATTAAAAGACTATTTTAAAAAGGTAAACATGGCAAACTAGGAGAAATGCGGGTAATTACCCTTGCGATGGCGAGGGTGGGAACAAAACTAGCTAAGAGATTCTTAAGGAATTGAAGAAGTAAAGGTTCCCCGACAAATTATATCGGTTCGAAAATGAGAATAATCAATAAACACGATAACAATTGTATTTGATAAGAAATAGCCGTGAAAACTCTTTAAACAATAATAGTTCTCCTAATTTAATGATGTTACGATACTTTTGTCATTGTTAATACCGATAAGTGAAATGGCAAAGTGATGTACCTTAAGGATTGTAAGGAATGGAGAAGTATTCTAGTTCTATTAGTAAAAAAATGATAGTGGAGTCCACTTATGTTTAATAAATGTGCGTCGAACCCTCAACCAGATTAAGTGAACTAGTAATACAAGTAACTGGGGTAATAATGGAGGCAAAATAGGAACCGATGTGCACCTCAATGAATAAAGTTATGTTGTCTAAACCCCTAACAGATACTATCAATGAACTTAAGCATTTTGGTAAGATATAGTTACTAAGAGCATCCTAATAAATGATACTTCCCCCTGATTTAATATTTGTTACGATACTTATGGTTATCAAGGATGCAGATTGCTTATTAACACTAAAGTAATAAGAATGTTTAACATTAGGATGATATAACAAGGATCTTCATCTGCTAGGAGAGGTATGTAGTCGCTTGTTGAATAATTGAGGATTATGAACTCTCGGCTCACTTTAAAAAAAAATCGTTGATTATTTCATGCTAAGTTGGATCAATATAAGCTATTGGTGAGGAGTAAATCTCTCTGGATGTTATAACTTGAAGGATGTTGCTAAACGGCAAGAAGTAGGATATTAAAATGGATAACACTTGATTATAACCTTACGGATTTTAGAGGTTCAATAGAAAGATTAATCTAAATGTTTCTTTAAATCAGTAGAATACACATCAGGGGATAAAAGAAGCAAAACCATAGGATAATATCGGCATATTTCGTCAAGTCAAAACTAAACCCGCTACTTGCAAGAATGAAGAGGTTAGGAATCAAGATTATTCCCTACATTATTATGACCATAACTTCGGGACGAAGTTTCCTGAAGGGTGGGTGTATGTAATGCCCCATATTTCGGCTAGGCATGTTTATGAGTTAGACACCTTTCACCTTATTGCTTGTTATCTGTTCGACTCAGCTAGACAGGGTGAACTATATTTATCACTATATTTTCGGCATGATAGACATGATGATATGTTGCAACTGTGCTAATGATGTTACTATATTCATGCAGTTATTAAGTTATGATTAACATGAGATTCTTTTATTTCATAATGACAGTGTATGTTTGATAATCGTCCTGGAGGAAAGGTGATATATATATGATGTGGTAATTATGCTGTGATTGATTTAATGATTTTATGTGATGAAATGAATGATGCTGAAAAAATGGATCAGACAACGATAGAATGTAAAATATATGGTGTTGTACATGGATGCCATCCTATGATGAAATTGATAGAACTGTTATATTCCATGCATATCTGTGACACGATAGAATTGTGACGTGAAATGAATGATGTTGATGATATGGATCAATTGGTGATCGAATGGAAATGCTTGTTATAAAAGGTGTATCCTGCGGAATACTAACCTACAGGACACAAGGGCTATGGGATAGCCGGGGTACTTGATCTGATATACGGAGAAGAACCTATGCATGCAGTAAACCTTAGCAACCGAAGTTGATGAAACGATGACATGGACCGATAATCTCGAGAGCAGCAGAGTATGATTTGATAAGGGCGTAGGCCCAGTATGTTGAGGATGGATGTGTTGCCCACCCTATGTTCCTATGATACCCGAGATCGTGGGAGGGCCGTGCTGAGACACGCTCCCCATGTATGTGTGATGACGATGGTCGGATGCCTGCTAGGAGAGGATAGATCCGCTTTCTGTTCAGCCGACGCTATCGCTCTCAAGTTCTATGTGGTCAGGTCGTTGAGTCCGACATCCACTTTTATACTAGCAGAGGAAGGACAGGGAGGTTGTGGCAGTAGGTTAACGATGGGAGGATATGATAGTTAGTACTGTTGAGGGTTGGGCGTTCATTGACCTGGAGTTAGTGGTAGTAGGTATCCTTCCTTGTACCTGATTGATTGAACAAACGTAATCATAAAAGCAATGAAATGGAATCTTAAAGGTTAACTGATAAAATAAACGATGATGTTTTAGTAATATTATGATGAATGTGTACTTGTTCGGTTTGCATAAAGTATTATGAATATTAGTTAGCTGATATGCATAGAATATATATATATGACATATGTTTGTAGTACATGTCTGTCTTGTGCATACGCTGGCCACGCATGCACATTATGCACATGCGCAATAGTATTGGTATACAACATACTTATCAAAATTTAACAATGTTATAAGTATCATAGGTAACTCAATTAAGTATTTACTGAATGACTTAATTAGTAAAAGATTGTCAAGTCCAATGCGTAAAAGAAGTTAATTAGTCTTTGTGTGTGAACATGGTAATGAACGATTAAAATAAGTGTCATTAATTGCAAGTATCCTCAAGTGAAGGTGTCCTCGATATGAAGTGTGATAGTTAAATATTAATACTGAAAGAGTACACTATGTAATTGTTGATTATGGTTAAGTAAACCATTAATTATATTTCATTACTTATACCTAGGGGTATTAGGTGGACACTTGTCAATTAAACAAATAGATATTTTAATTATTATTCACAATTAATTTAATCACTATTATCATTAATCATTATTGTTATTAATATTATTATTAAATTAATAATAATAGTGTTAATAATCCTTTTAATAAAGCATAGTGGATTGAATAATAATAAATTTATTAAATAGATTATTCATTTAATTAATTAGCGGAATCATTCCAAGTAAATAAAATGGAGTTGTTAAATGAATTATTAAATAATCCTACTGCTCAAAAGAAAATTGGATGATTTAAAATATATATATATAATCCACCTTTTTACCTTAAAAAGGGGATGCATTAATGATTAGTACTTCCAAGACCACGACAGCTAGGGCAGTGGAGTGATAAGGAAGTTTGACTTTGGAAGGAGGTGGATCCCTATAAAGGGGAGAATTAACAAAGTAGAAAGGGGGGGATTATTGTGGGAGAACTGTGAGGATTATTTTGTGAAAAAGGAGGAAATGCCGAGGAGGGGGTTAACTCGAAGCTTTGAGGAGGTGGGAAACTCAAATGAAAAGACTGAGGAGGAGGTTAACTCAACAAAATGATTACCAGGGAAAGGTTCGATGGAAAGCTGCTGTCGGGATTATCGGTCTGTGGGCTCGGGGGCTAGGAAATCCGTTGATTTCCTAGGGTCAGCACGATAATAGCTGATCGGCAGGGTGGACACATCATTTTGGGTTGCTAAGGTAACCTACAGAACTCACTTCAAGAATCTTCTTACCTCACTGCAAATCTACGGACTCCAGGTATTTTACTGAACAAGCTTAAGTAACAAGTATTTTCTTTATTTTCAAATTATGCATGTTAAAAGAACAGAGCTGTAATGAAGATTTAAGTTTATGATTATTTACATTGCTGAGACATGGAAACATTTAGATAACAGAGACATAGACGATAATGGATTAGAGACCTGGTGCCTAGATAGGGCACTACAAATGTTCATCATTCTTCTTCATCCTTGAGGGGATATTTGCTTACTCTAGCATTCATACATAAATTTATCTCATAGTCTAGTTACAAGACAAATCATTAACATTTGATTATATCATAAAACAATTCTTTCAGCAAAACTTTGTTGATCATCAAACTCTTTTGTACTTCCGAAATCATGGAGACTTGCATACAAAATGCTCTTTTGTACTTCAGCAATCATGGAGACTTGCATACAAAACATGAGCCCTCTGCAAACTTCGCAGGAATACCTCTACATACTTTCAGTAGGAACATGACAGTCTTACTCTGCAACTCAAAACATAACTTCCCCTCATCGAACTTCCTGTGTGCAATTTCCAACAAAACCACAAGGAATAATTTCCATTCTCCTTTGAGAATGCGTGATCTCTTCCTATGCTCACTTTGATGGATATAAGATTGCCTAGGTATTTTGGATCAGTATATCATTCAACGAGCACTCCACCTACTCTCATCCACTTCCGTGATGAACATGACCATAATTTAGGGTAGTTGTCCCATAACAATAGCTAGTTATTGAGTGCGAGATGCAGTCCCTCTTCCTGAGTCCAGAAAATTATTCTTTTCCCCTCAAACCTTCTCGTTTGAGTCTAAGAAATTTACTTAGTACAATCATTTATTATCTCTTGCATGCCACATACAACATAATAGCAGTAAAATATTAAAATATATTCACCTATCATATTCTTTGCATTTTCATGTCTACAGATTATCAATCATATGTCTTACCACCAATCGTGATTCATAAAATCCTGTAAATAACATGTAAAGTAAGTGATTACTTACTCTTGAGCAATTTAGCTGAACTTATCTATATAAGTGATTTTATAATCAGCGTTACTCCTTGATAATGTCATCATTTGTAGTTAAGATCACCCCCTGAAATGTTAGTATATAAAAAATTTCTTTGCTTCAATTGCACAACAAGTGAACACATTAGTTCTATAGCTTTATATGAATGCTCATTTAATTAACTTGTGCATCTTCTTCACCTCATCCCGATGTAAAATCTTCAATATCCTGAGTATGAGGTCAATTCTACTAACAAACAAACATGTTAGCATCATCATTTAGTTGCGTATAGATTCATTTCAAATTGAGACTCATAATTTAAAGATTCTTTTCTCAATAATCTTTTGGTACTCTTTTTAAAAGATACCATGATATAATTTAATCATATAAGGTTTTGGATTCTTCTTTTCCTAAAATCAACTCTTAACAAAATCTTCTAACTTGATACCATTAATCTTTAGAGGATATAACATAAGCCTATCGGAATAATTAGAAATCATAACGCATTTCTAGAATAAGAATATTTAACCCCTAGGAACATTGTTTGCAATTTCATACAATAATACACCTTTATCCTTAAAACTCAAATAATGATAAGAAGTTCTAAATGAAATACAATTTATGTAATAAAATGAGGATTTTCCATAAGTAAAAGTAATATTCAAAACACATCATCATTTCATCACATGATTTTGTTCACATTTTAAACTATAACTTGTAGCCTAGTATGTCAAATTTATTTTGGCTATCTATACTCAAGGGTAAAAATTACTTAGGTGACTCCATACTACTGGTTCCACGGAAGAAAACGAAAAGAGCTGACATATATTTTGCAACTACCAAAACCTGAGTAAATCAATGTTCAAAGAATGCACCTAACAATATGTAGCTAAAATTTCTTACTCACTAATTTAGACAAGAATGAAAAGTATATATGAGTGCAACATTTTCCGATAGAGCTTTACATGAAATTGTCATAACAATTATGCAATACTAACTAAGATATAGTTATTGTAATTGAAGATGCTCAAGTCACTTCACCTAACCGAACAAGCTCATTTCTTTGGAGTATACTAGTAAAACTATACCCTAACCAATTGAAGCTCATAGGTAGTGCGCTTAGTAATAAAATTTGAATAACTAAAATGCGGAATTAAATGATACTTCTACGAAATTTGGAATTTAAATTAAGCGACATGTTCACAACATTTTTCATAATCCTTTGCACAAATACGGAAATCATTTTAACAAGTTACTACTTTCCTTAACAATACCATACAACAATTTAAGTATTTTCATATAGCAAAATAAAAACTAACAATTAAGGAAAACATACCTTATTCAAAATTTTGTAGGAAAACAATGATGGAATACTTAGCTTTTCTTTTCTAGAGAACTTGAAGTTTAATCTCGGATATCAATTTCCCCTCGTCCACTCCAATTCATGGATCCAAGCAAAACAAAACAACTTGATTGATTAGTTTATCAATCTTCATGCTTTACTCATTCCATGTTGAACCCAATAGGCCCGAGTGTTGTAACCTAGCGCTCTGATACCATATGTCACATACCCAAATTTTGATATTTGTAAATTAGAGAAGTTTCAAGACAACTTTTTCGTGAGGTTACTAAATTCATTTTTCCTTAATTAAAACTTGATTTCTAATGAAAAGAATAGTAATAAGCCTAATGTGCTTAAGTAACATAATAATATATTTTTTTACAATTAATATTACATGAGTGTAGGAAAATCAAGGAAATATATTTTATTATAGCAAGGCGATTTGGTATAGTATTCTCATACCTCCAGATAGCTAATTCCTTATCAGTATGAACATTAATGAATTAAATTTCGTCGACACATATATTTTTCAATAACAAGACATTAAAATGATCAACGAATAAAACATAAGTTAAGCATACTTTAAACTTTCAAGCCCTACTAACCAATATAGATACTCTTAGCCATACCATCTATTCCTCATGTTACTCTCATGACTGTTCACTTGAATGTAATAAAATTTAATGTGTACAAAATAGATAATCTCATCTAAATAGACATTTAGTATTTAGTTAAATCAATGAGAGTTTCTAAACCAATTTAATTTACCATCTTATCTAGAACAAGATGCCATCAACTAGAATAAGACACATCAATTATAACCACAAAATGTCACATAAATATACACACTAGAGAAGCACCATTTTACTGTGGTTCACCCAATCTTGGGCTACGTCTACAAAGCGATGTTGCTTTATTATTAGTCAAATTCATACGATTACATTGAGCAACATAATTGTTACACTAAAGCTCTTTCTAATCCTCTATCACATAGAGATTATATGTATAACCCCATATATAAGAGATTGTAATTGGTTCCAAATTAACTTCACGGTGACAGATATAGCCGTAACAAAATATAAGGCTAGAAGGAAACCTTATTCTCAAAAATAAAAGAAAGGATACAGTAATATGCATGAACCAGCATAAAGAGAAACATCATTTTAGCATATTGTAAGGACAACTATATTTGTATCCCTAAATGATTCTCCTAACGTTTTCAAATAGTATCTACAACTATTTTTATTGAGACATAAGTAATTAAAATATTCATATCTCTATTTTAATATGATAATATCTTTAACCTATTGGTATATGCTTTACATATATAACAAGATTTATTTGAATATATTAATATATATATAATCATTATTACATAGTCCTTCGTAGATCATGGATAAATAAAATAATGCTCCCTCACTTAAATAAAAGTAAAGGCTAATAATTTATGAACTTCACTAATTCTTCCACTGAGGAATACCCATAATCCATTTTCGAGGGAACCTAGCCATTTTAATTATATGGAACTCTATTTCTTTATCAATAAATATTTAGATGAAATCATTGAATATTTAACTCTAATCCAAGAGATACATGAACTAAGATTTCTTAGTCCCAATATAAATATCAATAATATAATCATTTAAACAAATATTAGACTCTAGTAGATAAAAATAAATAGAGGCATGCAAAAAATAGAACATTGTTTTCACAACTCAGCAGACAGAGAATGGAAACCTTATCTTCTATGCCCAACGTGATCTTTCGAACCCTAAGGGGACTCCTCTTCACAACATCAATAGAACCTAAATAAATATATCTATATAGATCTTTCAATGAAAATAGAATTACTGTCAGCGATTCTCCTTCAACAGAATAACAGAGTATATATATTTATAGCACATGCAATGAAAAAACTTAAGGCTGTGCCTTAGATTAACTTAATTATAACATAAATATTCTAGAGTTTGTAACAATCAAACTTGATAGGGTGTATAATGATTCAAAGCTGTATAACCAAAAGCTCTAATGGATGCAACATCTTCTCTCTTGGAGAAATGCAAAGTACCTTATATAGGTATTAACATAATTTAACCAAAATTCTAAAGAAGTTTTAGCGTTGGAACTCTACCACGTTTTACCTCAGGCAGATCTAGGATTACCGTTGGCACCTTAAAGGAATAACGTTGGCACCTTCCACGCATTACCTTGGTTATTTTAAAACTGAGACAGGGCTCAGTTATCACTCTGGTGTTAATTCCGTTTACACCAAAATTTACCTTAAAACAAACTAGCACAAATTCGGATCACCGATTCAATCATGTGCAAAAGCATATTTCAACAAAAGTTAATTGTCTTCAAGTTATTGTATAACTGAGACAAAGATCTGATTTCGATGGAGGTGATCGACTTAAGGACTATCTTTACCCTCGGTCTGTAGGGATCACCGGTGTTAGAAAATAACTCAACGAACCATGCCAGGATTTATTTCAATTTCCAGCGAAGCATAAGAACTAGACAGAAAAACGCGACGCAAAGCATTCATA
Organism: Larix kaempferi; assembly: GCA_027924585.1. Classification (NCBI taxonomy): domain Eukaryota; kingdom Viridiplantae; phylum Streptophyta; class Pinopsida; order Pinales; family Pinaceae; genus Larix; species Larix kaempferi. The sequence continues at coordinate 15,813,294 of BSBM01000111.1, read as the reverse complement.
CATCAATCTTAAATCATAAGTATTATCTAAATCTAAGGCCTATGTAGTCCTAAGCAAATAAAACAAGGATAAATAACATAACAGGAAATCAAATCAGATGATTCCAGCTAGGGTGTACTCTCTCCAGTGAGAGATCACTGGTCTTGCCCCAATACTATGTATATACAAATGATAAAGAAACAAAATGCAGATGCTATAATACAACCTATTGGAATATTCTCCCCATCATTTTTTTGTTTTTCATACTTGCATGCACATCTGCATGCTGAATGCATTTGCATGCATCCAGTCATCATCATGGTGATCTTCTCAGCACCTAGAGCTTGTTTCGAGATCTTCTTTTCCTGCATACAAAACTGCATGTTGCATGCATTTGCATGCATCTAGTCATCATCATGGTGGACCTCCCAGATCCTGGATCTTGGTTCTAGCTCTCCACAACCTATCTATAGCCCCCAGGGGGCCTCCCACCTTCCAAAGGAGTTCTTCTCCAGTCTTTTGCATGACTAGTGCACCTTTCTCACCTACCACAACCAGTTAGGCACATTTCTCACCTACCAATCAGTTATCACTCAATTCCTCCTTGATTTAAGGCTAGATTGACTCCCCCACTGACTGTTTCACTCCGATGGATCTCCAGTGAGACTTGTCTACCCCTTCTAACTCCAATTAGATCCTCATGTGCCCTCCACTGAGCCTCCTTCATTCAATAGTTCCTACCTCACTCAGTTAGACTCCTCATGCATCCTCTACTGAGCCTCCTTCATTCAGTTAGTGCCTACCTCACTCAGTTAGACTCAATTAACTAACTATTACCATTGATGACTGATACATTGACTGGATGATGACTCCACTATCATTCAAGCCACACTCTGAGTTAGGAATTCGAATGCCCTACTTGGCCTATTCGAATCCTATATTATGCCATCTTCATGGCTATTGTATTCATTCACTTGCATTCTTATTCATTGTATAATACTGAGATATTGTTCTATTTTACTGTGTTTATGAGTGATCATTGAGTTTCTCCTTCTCTTCTTCTTTGCAACATATTTGTGAGTTTTATTATGAGTTGCTACAACTGCCAGATCCTTGCATATTATTACATGGTATCAGAGCAGGAAACAACTATTCGAATTGTAGCAATTGTAGCATTTCTTTGAGCAGCTATCTTTCACGTGTGCACCCGAAGCCTCTGAGTTTCCACAGCAAATCCTGGTACTATTACTTGATTTGATTGGAGAAATCCAGTGAGGTCTAGATAGGTGTGAAGGACCTATTCCATGTTCCAAGTGTCCTTAAGGTAGTGTTTAGTCAGAGTGTAGCATTCTCCATCAGCACATCTTTTATTTTTTTGTAGGTTTATTCAACCATTCGGAATCTTCTTCAACTATTCGACTTTCTCTACTCAGATGGATCTAAAGCTTACATCTTCCAATTATGTTGAGTGGAAATCCAATATGGCTCTCTTCATGAGATCCATGAGCTTCTCCAGAATACTCAACGGAACGATGGTAGAACCAACCAGTGCAGTTGAAATGTCCAAGTACTTGGATCGGCTTGATGAAGCAATTGGTCTCCTCCTTCTCTCAATTTCTGATGAACTACACTTTCATGTCATCGATCTTACATCTCTGAAAGAGGTGTGGGACAAGCTCGAATCTCTCTTTGGGCCAAAAGATGATATGGTAGGACACAAATTGGAGAATGAGCTCATATGTTTGAGTCCTAACAGCTTCGAATCTATCAATGCCTTTCTCACCAAGTTCAAAAGCTTGATATCACAGTTGAAAAGATATGAGATAGTGAAAGAAGACAAGCAGCTTATACTTGCCATTCTCTCAAAGTTGGGGCCAAACTACTAAGTTTTTGTCTCTATTTTCCAGTCAGCTAAGATGTTCATTCCAAAATGGAAGTTTCTCTCATTTGATGATTTCACACAATCTCTTACTCAAGAGGAAGAGAAGTTGATATCTATGGGAATAATCAAACCCAAATTGAATTCAGCTCTTATAGTTGCAGAGAGAGCGAATGGTAAAAGAAAGAAAAATATTTCTATCAAGAGATCGAATGAAAAAAGGACTACAGAAAGTACATACCAGTTAGATAGGGATTCGAAATCAAGGAAGACCAAGCATTCTCAGAAGGAAAGATCCAAATGCACATATTGTCTTAGAGGTTTTCATCCTGAGAGTACTTGCATGAATAAGACTATAGATTTCATGGCTCAGTTACTTGAGAAGAACAATCTTCTTGTACATGCATGTACAAGGAAGAAAGATCCCGATATTGAACCTCCTATATCTGAAGACAAAGAAATATGTCATGCCCTCATGGAAAGAGCATCAATAGATTCTTCCTTCATCATAGATTCAGGAGCATCAAGACACATGTCTTCCTCCAAATATCCCTTCTCTAGTTTCGAAATCTCAGTTGGCCCTTCCATCAGATTGGGGAATGATTCAGAAGTCTCTTCCCAGGGGATTGGAAGAATCTATCTTAACCATGGTTATTTTTCTGATGTGCTTTATGTTCCTTCTCTTGTAGCTAATGTTCTTTCAGTGTATCAAATGACTCATATTGGAGATCCCAAAAGAGTGATCTTTTCTCCAAATGAAGTTGAGGTACAACACATGGTTTCAGGAGAAATCATTGCAAAAGGAGTTGCAAGTCATGAGACAAGACTCTATGAGTTTTCACACTTCTTACCCCTCTCAAAGAAATCTGCTCTTCACTCTCATACTCATGAAGAGAGTAGACTATCTCATCTCAACCACAAGATTGAGAAAAAGAGGACTCTTGAAGAAGTGCAAATGCAAGATCCAACACCTGTTTGTCCAACTCCTACTTCAAAGTGGGCCTCCACTACTACATACTCTTTTGATCTTAATGAAGATCCATCATCATCTATTCCTTGTTCTTCTATTGATTATAGTCATATTGGTTCAGATGAGGACTAGATGCATAATCTGGAGCAGTTCCATGACATCAACTCTTTTGTATATGTACCTCCTTCAAGTGATGGTGAGTCAGTTTTACTTACTCCTCTTGATATTTCAGAATTTGCATATGATCATCCAGTTTTACTTGCTCCCACTCATCAGATTTCATATTTAGAGTTTGGATGTGATGATGCATCTTCACACTATATTTTGGATTGAAAAGATGGTGATTATGATGATAGAATTCTAGATCCAGATCCACAAGAACCTGAAGGTCTAGCAACTAGTGATGAAGATGAGCGAATGGGAGATCCAGATCCATAAGAACTTGAAGATCTTGTTGGGTGGATTAATTGTCTAATTAATTAAATAGCTGAAACTCCCAAACATAAATTATCAACCTGAGGAAGTCTTTTATTTCAAAGTTATCGTGCAATATCTATGCAAGCACAATTTCTACCTGACACTGTTATCTATTGGTATGAAATCAAAACTCTTTGTAAACTAGATCACACCTTCTTGAAAATAAATAAAACCTCAAACCTATTTATAAAACCAAAATGTAAAGCTAACTTAAAACAAAATCAACTCTTTATGAAGCAAGATCTAATTGCATGAATCTAAAAGAAGTGCTATGTTGGCCAACGATCTATCAAAAAGAAATTCACATAAAAGCAACTATGATAAATCTAATGAATGAAATCATGCAACTATGATAAATCTAATGAATCAAAGCATTAACTGAATAATAAACAAACCTACAAAATAACAATCAACACTATTAGCATCTGCTTAGGGAAGAGGGCCCTTCCTCCACTGAGCAGAGTTGGATCTCCACAATGAAAGTCTACAACTCTAGAATTAAGAAACTGCCAGCATCTATTATTAGAATGAAACTATTACATCAGAGTTCTGGATCAAATCCTACAGCATAACATTGCTTTCTCTCTTCCTCCCCAATACATCAGAATGATAAATATTTATACATAAAATTCTCCCAAGAGAATGAGAAATCGAACCCCAACTTGTGATCTGTAACAGCTGGAACACAGCCGTAACTGCTAATAGCTTTGAAACCGACCGCAACAGAAAATCTGGGAATTACATGCTTAGAGAACCAGCTGTATAGCTCAAATTGCAGCTCTTTTTGGTGATTTCCTCACGAATCAGGTAAATGAGGCCGTTGCGCACAAAACCCATGTCCCATATTTTCGATATTCGTCTCCAAATGCCCGCAAATCGAGACGCGAATCACTGTTTTCTTATCTGACACGCGTTTTTGGTTGAGGTCGTTTGATCATGAACTTGAGGCTTAAACCATGGCTGCTACAGCTGCTAATATGAACAATCACTCCATAAACCATCATCAGTAAAATTATGCATAAGAGTCTTCAATTCATAAAAAATAAAGAAAAATAATCATGATTAACCACTAAAGCATCAATAAGATTAATATGGCATTTCTCGAGCAGTTACAGCAAATGGATGGAAAAGGGAATGATAAATGGGTGATAATGGGAAGAAGATTGATGAAATAAGTAATGAAAATAGGGACAAATCCGTGACCCAACATCTCCCCCAAACTGAACTTGTTGCATGTCCTCATGCAAGCCAAAACCTGTGTAGCATCCAAACTAGAAGACTCATTCAACTATTGCTTTCATTTTACCATGCATAGTGACCATAGGGAGAATAGTTGTAGCCGAAAAATTGGCAAGTTTAATCGGTGGAGTGACAGCGGCTAAAAATGGGAAAATCTGGCGGATTAACAGCTGTAGATAGGACAAATATGGTGGAGTGAGATGTGAGAATTGGCGGAAATGGCCAAAAAGTGGCGGAGTCACAGCTATGCGAAAAAGGCGAAAATGGTCCAAAGTGGAGGAGTCACAGCTGCAAAATTTGGCGGAAAGTTTAGTGAAGAATTTAGCGGAGTCCCAGCCATTTAGCATAGAATTTGGCGAAGTCACAGTTGCTAGATTAGGGAAATGGACAAAATTGGCGGAGTCACAGCTGGTGTTGTAGCAAACTTTTTGAACTAATATCTCCCAAAATACAAACTGGGTTTGGCTGAAATTTTGCAGGCAAGTTACTACAACTCCACTGCATCTCCACACCAAAATTCAAAGATACCCACATCACGGATTTCAAGAAAAATGCAAATTGGCTGTAGGTGATGATGGCCTCTTTTTCGCAATCCGTGAAGTATTTTTACCTGAAAATTGGTGAGTATATTCTTCTTAACATAATGCTTCTGCTCCCAAAGCTCGAATTCATCTGATGCACGGATATTGAGATATAGGCAAAATGGCTGTAGGTGATGATGGCCATTTTCTCAAAAACCATGCACTAGATTGGGTTGAAACTTACCAGGTTTGTTCATCTTGATATTATGCACTTCCTGTCCAAAACTCATGAGAATTCGATGCATAGTTTGTGAGATATGCTCAATTCAAATTCTGCATTTTATATGGAAAATAATGTCGTTGAGTAATATGAATGTGAATGACAAACCAATAAGCATAGTAGCTCCTTCTCCCCCAAACTGAATAATTTCCATGTCCTCATGGAAAGTAAGAGTTGTTAGATCAATTGGAAAGTATCCATCTCCCCCAAACTTAACATGTTGTCATTCTCTGATGCCTTGGAAGATATAAACCAATATGTGCAACATTCAGTGATTCTCAAATTTTCACAAACATTTTCATTTTTAACAGCTGGCCCATTTCTCCATAGAAAAGAACATATCACAGATTTGTTTAGGATGTTGCTACATGAATGTAGATATCAGATTTATATGGCTCCCCATTACTCAACCAAACTCATGCATACAAAATTTGTGACAGCATCAAATCAGCTCATGGTATCAAAATGCCAAGTTTACCATGTAATTAAGATGACCCAATATGAATTATTTCTTTGCCAACATGAACTATACATAACAGAATTGAAATAAGAGTTGTGGGTGAAGGCTGTGATCAACAATATTTAGTTCCCATGCTCATCATTCCTGCCATGTACCCCCATTCTTACATGTTTCCATCCAGTTGTGCAAATGATCCAAATCGAGATTTGAGAATAATTTCAAGATCCATATGTATGGAGACCAAACAGAGCAAAATAAATCTCATAAGCAACATGAATTTGTTTTCATAACATGGAGGGACTTTGTATGAGAGATTGGCCCCGGGAAAAATGATGATGCTAATGTTCCATATTGAGTTGTTTCTTGCCTCAAACCTGATCACAGTGTTACCTATAAAAATTTTGAAATGACTGTACTCAAATTTCTAGCAGCATTCAACCATAAGGATACATGTGGTACAGTCATGCATTAATAAGAAATTAGCAACATGATTGATCTTTAAAAATTGACAATATTCATACCATGATATAGTCCCTTCTCTTCAACTTATGTGGATGGAAAACCCTACAGGCATGAATTTCAAATCTCAATACAAATTGAGTTGTTGCTATGCAAAGATAGGCATGTTACCTCAAAGGTTGGTTTATCTTTCATCATTGTGGGTGAATGCTACACAACAATACTTTTTCTTTGAATGTTTTCATTGTTGGAAAACTTGTTCTACTGTAGGTTCTTGTGGCCAACTTGTCATTTTTTTTTTCAATTTCCTTGGCATGTGTATCAGCTGCTCTGTTTCTTCTCATTATTGGTTTTTTTGTGGCAGCAAAGCATAATTTCTTACTGTTGGTTCTTATGTCGCAGCAACAACTCATTTGCTTATGCTTGGATGTTGGGAAGGACTTGAATTGTGTTTGCATGAAGTGGAATGATGAGGGTTTCATAATCAAACGGGAAAGAATAGGGAATGGATGGACAAAAGATGGCATGGTTATGACATGAAAAATGTATGAGAATGGAAAATATAAATGCTTAGTGGTTTTCATGGCCTATTCCTAAATCTTTAATAAATAAAAAACTCATGTTAGTTTACCTCAAGTGTTGCCTCAGTGGAATCTTTGATTGGCCTGGAAGGAATGATGCTGGAGCAATGTAGGTCGATCTGATGCTGAGAGATGTGGCAGAGAGCTGAAAACTGAATGAGGTTGAATCTGATCTGAACTCTGTTGTGCTGGCTGCATCTAAGACTACTGGAAATTTGGATCTTCACCCCTCCTAATGGTACAGACCTATCCACATGAATTGGTTTTGCTGCAGTTGAATGTGGAAAGGTCTCATTGGATTACCCACCATTGATGACTGTTTTTAACCAATGCGAGACTTTCCACCAATAATGACAGTGGGAGCCAAGGTACCCTTGATGCACCCTGTCAGGTGTGAATAAATTTGTTGTTGTCGGACCCCGTGCAGGATCTAACAGTCATGAGGCATTGGTGTATCCCCACTGTTGTTAGCAAGAAAGTTTGTCATTGAGGCATACAAACTTCAAGGCATCAATAAATCTCTTATCTTGAACTCAGAAAATGTGTTGATGTCGATGAGTCAATATTGTTGGAATGGAGGCCTTAGGGAATCCCCCATCAATCCAACATGAGCATAGGACAAATTATTTGAAGAACTGGAGATGAAATATTTTCACTAGTAAGTAGGATTTATTGGAAAAATGAAAAGGATAGGGGGTAACTCAGCATGTGAGAGAGCTGAGAGACATTATTCATGGGTTAGGTGTGAGTGGAGTGGATAGTATGGGAGTGATGAAATGATGGAAATGATGGAATGGTGAGGCAATAAGGAAATGTATGGGCATAACATGGTGTTGGTGAATGAGCATGATGGACGAAAGGTATTTTGGGAGGATTCTTTAGTAGCAATTCATGTAGCAATGGAACTTGACTTATGGAACATTGGTATTCATTTGATTTGCACCTCAATCTCTCCATTTTTTTATGTGCTCAATCCATTTGCAAATTGATAAAAAGTCTTCAAGGGTCACTCATGCATGTATTGACCTTCTTCTTCCAAGGACCTGCAAAAACCTAGCACTTGCCTGCAATAAAACATGAGATGATGGAAGAAGAAAGATGATTGGTCTCTATTCACCAAAAAATTATGAAAACAAACAACAAGCAATCACTTATAAAACAAATCCAAAGAAAAATGAACGAAGCAAAATCCACTTTATACCTGCGGGAGAGCGATGGCCATCTAGACTCACCAACATTATTATGATCATAACTTCTTCGTTCCTTGTCCGATTTGAGTGATTCAAAAGTCAAATGAAAGTAAATTAATAGGTATATGTCCATTAGAAACATGTTTTAAAAATTCTATATAATGATATTCCAAATTGCTCAGTAACAGCTTGCATGACCAAGTGTTTTTTGAATTATGGACTAGACCAACAGTCACGATTTTAGGCATAACTTTTTCGTTTGATAACGGATTCGAGTGATTCCAATTGGAGGTGAAAGTGGATTCATATATGTAACCCCAATAGAAATAGGTTTTTAATACAATAATAATTGATGGTTCAAATATGCCAATGAACAACTGAGAAAGCAGAGTTTTCTGAGTGCAGATTTATGACAATCGGTTAGTATTTTGGTCATAAGTTTGTCATACAATATCGGAATTGAGTGATTCAAATTGTGTTGTAAACTATATTTATAGGATAATATACCAATGAAACAAGTATTCAAGATATATCCAATAAGGTATCCAAAAATTGACTGTCCCAGCTCTGTTCCTAAGCTTCCTACTTGACACCCTATTAGTATTTTGACCATATCTTTTTCATTTGACAACCAAATTGAAAAATTCCAATTGGATTAGAAACTAGACTCAAAGGGATACTTTGGATAGAAACAGGGTTTAAAAATAATCCCATTTGATCTCCCAAAAATGGTTTGTCCCGATTGTGTTTTAGTAAAAATTTCAAGTCAAAATGCCACAACATTCCAATAAATGAAATTTGACTCCCAAAAAGTGACCGGAATAGGTATGAATGTTTTTGATGATGTAAATTTAAATAGAACACACACACATACGAAAAATTTCAAGCATTGAGTACCTAGATTGACTTACATAGTGTGTTACAGCTGCAGTTGCAGCTGCAACTCTTAAAAAATGATATAATGTTGAAATAAAGTCTGTGTATTTTTATGGATGTGTTATATAGAAATAAAAACTAAACACATACCATGATGATCGCATAAGTTTCAAGCTTGAATGTTCCATAATCGTTTAGCTCCTTTTCCATGGAGTCTTCATTCACCAATGCTTCCTTCCTCTCACCAACTTCGTGAAAAAGAGAGATTAGTAATATGAATGGCTCTTACTGCACCATGTGTCCAAGAGTTATCATTCAAAAAAAAATGATACTATCTATGCATCCTAGATTTTATTTATTTACAATGTCCTACACTACTTGGAAATAACAAATTTTTTTTTTTCAAGTGTAGGAGAACTTGCAATGGAGCCACTTTCGAAGAAATGACTCAAGTATTCTCATACTCCCAATAGAAAAATATAACTTTATGAGTGCTAGGATATGAGAGGTCAAATTCCCTTGAAATGGTGGTGCCAAGAATTGATGAAGTAAGGAATGATACTGCAGATTGATAACAGATTGAAACCAAGCTTCAATATAGTCTTTGTTCCCTTGATTTCTCATGGCTGTTACACCATGAATCTCCTTAGTAAAATGATCTTCCTGATTGCATAAGAGATTCGAATCTAATGATGTGAAGGATGCTTTTGGTTCCAATGTCCATTCATTAGATTTGTTGATCTTGTTAACTTGTTGATGATCATAAGAAACTTCACTTCCAAGTCTTGGATTTAAAACATGTTCAGGCCTCGTATAGAATTGTTGCAATTCTTTTTGCAATGGTGTAGGTGAGGTAGAACATGAGGGAAATGTAGGAAAATTTTGCAGTTCAACACTGTAAGCATACTGTAGTGCTTTATTATGGTTAGGGTGGATGGTGGATTGGATAGGAAATTGTGTTGGATACCAAGGAGTTTGATGAGAAGATAGATGTGGCTGATGTAGAGGATTTGTTTGTGAGGATGATCTTGAAGGACAAAGTGGTGTTACAGCATGAGGGAAAGTGTCCATGTGATCATAAGATAGGCCATTCCAACCTTATGGATAAGGTAGGTAAGAGTTAAATTGAGGCTGCAACAGCTTCCATGGTGGAAGAGTATTCAATGATTGAGTATGAGAGTAAGGAAATAGAGGGATAGAGTTTTGAACCATACTTGTAGGCCATGGTTTCCATGACTATTGCAATAAGTTTGCTGCAACTCCTAGATCTCTTTGATATGTTTCTTTCATCCTTGGTAAGGAGGGGTAGCAATCCGTGGAATGCTTCAAGTCACATATACCCCAACTTTCAAGACTATCCAAAGGGAAATCCCTTGCTTATGTTATCTTCTCCTGCTTTTCCTTAACCTGCAAAGCATCCAATTGTGAATCAACTTTAGAAATTTCAAATAAATTGTTGATATCAACTCCTATAACTCTTGTTCTTGCAGTAGATTGAAAAGATTGAAAAGAAGGATTACTAGAATTCTTACTAGTCTTGAATTTTTCTCTTGAATACCTTCTACATAACTCACAAATATCATCATATGCTAACTGAAATACATCACATGTTCCCATCATATTTAATATTTCTAAACATTCATCTTGGATTCCTTTAAGTAGGAGTGTTTTTAAGGTCTCTTTCCCCAGTTGCCTTTGTTTTGATCGTTGAAGGTTGTATTGAAAGTGTTCAACATATTCCTCCAAATTCTCTTCTTCCGCTTGTGTCATTTTGGATATATCTTCATTGGCCCTACAATAATCTTGGTACGTTTTTAAGAATACATGTTTCATGTCTTCCCAACTTTGTATACAATTCCCATCGAGGCTCATGAACCATCAGAGGGTTGTTCCTTTTAGAGTAAGGGGAAACAAATTCAACTTTTGATCATTAGAACAATAACCATATCCTCTACAAAGTACTTCAAATTCAACTAAAAGTACATCGGGGTCTTCATTTTCCAAACCATGAAAATTTGGTAGAACATGTGGGGGGAATGCTTTTTGTTGATGCCACTCCTCCTATATCTCTGATTGGAAATTCAAAGGTAATAACTTCTGAATCTTTCTTACCTGCCATCTCTTCATTAGATTTTTCATGTGATATCTTGATGCTCCTCCTTCGAATGTTCCTGTCAATGGGTTAGTATAATGGGTGGTGCTTACAACACCACTAAGGGGAATAATAAGATTTAAGCTCCAAAAATTAAAAATTAAATGAAACTAAATGCAAAAAAAAGAGAAAATTCACACTCAAAGAAAATTCAATAAATTGAAAAGTAATCATGCAACCTACATGCTCTACTTTAACAATGCATCTACAAAACAATGTCAGATATACTTTTGCTCTATTGATAACTTCCCTGGCAACGACGCCAAAATGTTGGGTGGATTAATTGTCTAATTAATTAAACAACTGAAACTCCCAAACATAAATTATCAACGTGAGGAAGTCTTTTATTTCAAAGTTATCGTGCAATATCTATGCAAGCACAATTTCTACCTGACACTGTTATCTAATGGTATGAAATCAAAACTCTTTGTAAACTAGATCACACCTTCTTGAAAATAAATCAAACCTCAAACCTATTTATAAAACCAAAACGTAAATCTAACTTAAAACAAAATCAACTCTTTATGAAGCAATATCTAATTGCATGAATCTAAAAGAAGTGCTATGCTGACCAACGATCTATCAAAAAGAAATTAACATAAAAACAGCTATGATAAATCTAATGAATGAAATCATGCAACTATGATAAATCTAATGAATCAAAGCATTAACTAAATAATAAACAAACCTACAAAATAACAATCAACACTATCAGCATCTGCTAAGGGAAGAGGGCCCTTCCTCCACTAAGGAGAGCTGGATCTCCACAATGAAAGTCTACAACTCTAGAATTAAGAAACTGCCAGCATCCATTATCATAATGAAACTATTACATCAGAGTTATGGATCAAATCCTACAGCATAACATTGCTTTCTCTCTTCCTCCCCAATACATCAGAATGATTACATATTTATACATAAAATTCTCCCAAGAGAATGAGAAACTGAACCCCAACTTGTGATCTGTAATAGCTGGAACACAACCGTAACTGCTAATAACTTTGAAACCGACCGCAACAAAAAATATGGGAATTACATGCTTAGAGAACCAGCTGTATAGCTCACACTGTAGCTATTTTTGGTGATTTCCTCACGAATCAGGTAAATGAGGTCGTTGTGCACAAAACCCATGTCCCAAATATTCGATATTTGTCTCCAGATGCCCGCAAATCGAGACGCAAATCACTGTTTTCTTATCTGACACGCATTTTTGGTTGAGGTCATTTGCTCATGAGCTGGAGGCTTGAACCATGGCTTCTATAGCTGCTAATATGAACAATCACTCCATAAACCATCATCAGTAAAATTATGCATAAGAGTCTTCAATTCATCAAAAATAAAGGAAAATAATCATGATTAACCACTAAAGCATCAATAAAATTAATATGGCATTTCTCGAGCAGTTACAACAAATGGATGAAAAATGGAATGATAAATGGGTGATAATAGGAAGAAGATGGATGAAATAAGTAATGAAAATAGAGACAAATTCGTGACCCAACAGATCTCTCACCTGATATTCCTCCTCTTCCTCGATGGGCATCTGCTACACTCCAATATTTCGGTGATTTGGTTGGTGATCCACATGATCATAGAAGAACCAGATTAGATTTTCAGCATGGAAGGTTTCATCCTTCTCACATTACTGATCCATTGCAGATCGATAGATCCTTCTTCGGAAAAGAAGGGCACTTGCCTCCTTCAGGGGTAAGTCATGATATTCTACTTTAGCACCTTCAGTCTATTTTGAGGGAGGGATTTCTTCCCATTGGGTTTTCCCTCTTTCCTCACATAGTTTATTTTAGATTGATTGTATGGGGTGACCTTTGTTCTCAGTAACCAGGGCCCTATCTTGCTGTATTACAGGGTGACCTTTGGTCTTAGTCACCAGGGTCCTACTCTTCAGTTATTTTCTCATAGTATATCTTGCGGGGGGGTGTTGGAATATTCTCCCCATCATTTTTGTGTTTTGCATACTTGCATGCACATCTGCATGCTGCATGCAGCTACATGCATCCATTCATCGTCATGGTGATCTTCTCAGCACCTAGAGCTTGTTTCTAGCTCTTCTTTGCCTGCATGCAAAACTACATGCTGCATGCATTTGCATGCCTCTACATGCATCCAGTCATCATCATGGTGGACCTCTCCACAGCCTATATACATCCCCCAGGGGTCCTCCCACATACCAAAGGTTCCCTTCTCCAATCTTTTGCATGACTAGTACGCCTTTCTCACCTACCACAGCTAGTTAGGCACCTTTCTCACCTACCAGTCAGTTGTCACTTAGTTCTTCCTTGATTTAAGGCTAGATTGACTCCCCCATTGACTGTTTCACTCTGATGGATCTCCGGTGAGACTTGTCTGCCCCTTCTAACTCCAGTTAGATCCTCAGGCGCCCTCCACTGAGCCTCCTTCATTCAATTAGTTCCTACCTCACTCAGTTAGACTCCTCATGCATCCTCTATTGAGCCTCCTTCATTCAGTTAGTTCCTACCTCACTCAGTTATACTCAGTTGACTTACTATTACCATTAATGACTGATACATTGACTGGATGATGAATCCACTATCATTCAAGCCACACTCTAAGTTAGGAATTCGAATGCCCTACTTGGCCTATTCGAATCCTATGGGTGGAAACGCGAAGGTGGGTAACACTTTGGTGAGAATCAGCGGGCGAAGAACTATAGCGGCGGCTATTCGGCCGAATAAGTTTAATTATTCGGCCGAATAATTAAATTATTCGGCTGAATAACTTAGTATTTATTTGGCCGAATAACAGTTAATAGGCCACCGTTAGACCTAATGGTGGCCTTGATGTATGTGCCAAGTTTTAGCCGGACGGAGGAAACTCATGGCGCTGTGTTCAATTATTCGGCCGAATAATTATTCTGCAATAAATCTCGGTCGCGGCCTTTCCCTGTCACTTTCTCGTGATCTCGTGGACCCCTTTGGCGCTGGTGGTGGCCCTACCTCTGCGTCAACGGTCTGCTCTGTCGCCTTTCTGCCACCCGATTCGTCGTTGCTTTAGTCGCTGATCCGCCACCCTGCCCGTATGATCGGCGGTTCGTCATAGCTGGAGTGTTGGTGCCATACCCAGCCTCTGTTATTCGTTTGTTCACCACCTTTTGTTTTCTCCATCTGCACGTACTTGAGGTTTTTCCTTGTCTACGCTTTTGAATTTTTGTTTCGGCCGTTGAAAGCCATAAGGTGGAGTCTGTGTCTGGACAATTAATGTTTGTTGTGCAATTGCATAACTTCTGGTGGAGCTTTCTGGTTGTAGTGTTATGCTGTGGACGTTCGAACATCGCTGAGGTGCTCTAGCTGGCGACATATCGACACGGTGTGTAGAGGTAAAAGTTTTCTATTTTCCTTCTGAAATTGTGTTTTTATGTCTTTAAGTTTCTTATTTATTTGCAATTGTTATTGCAGATTTCTTATTTAAGTTGTTGTTGTTATTGCAAGGTTTCCTTTCCGTTTACTTCGTTCGTTTTGTTTCGTCTCTTTCAAATTACTCTTTGGGCTCTCTTCGACCAGATTTCAATTTGCCTGCTTTTGTTTCGACTGCGTCTGAAGAGGTAAGTAGAAATTATTTTTCAAAGTCGCCTGCATTCTTCTTGTCTGCAATCATTTTGTTTGGTAATCGTTTTGTTTTCTTTTCGTGTCGGCTATGTCTAAATAGGCCGAGACAGAGTCCATGGACTCTGTCCAAATGGGAAGTCCATGGACTCTGTCCAAATGGGCAGAGTCCATGGACTCTGTCCAAATGGCCAGTCCATGGACTCTGTCCAAATGGGCAGAGTCCATGGACTCTGTCCAAATTGGCAGAGTCCATGGACTCTGCCCAATTGGGCAGATTCCTTGTACTATGGTCAAATTGTATGTCGAAAATGATTTAAATTTAAATATAGAGAGGAATATGGTTAGTGTTCAGTTAGTTGTTTTTTTTTTAATTTTTGGATTTGTCTGTGTTCAGAAATGGATATAAAAGTAGCACAGTAATTTTATTTGTAAAGGACATATCCCATTTATATAAAGGCTTGTTTTATTTGAGAACTTTGTCAACATGGACATGGACAGAGTTCATGAACAATGTTGAAATGGACGAGGACATAGTTAATGAACTCTGTCAACATGGACATGGACTGAGTTCATAAACTCTGTCTATGTTTACAGAGTGCAGAGATCAATATATTAGTTCTATTACAAACTGTGTGGATAGATAGCTATAGATACAACCAAACTTTAGACAATTAAACTCTATTTTTGATACAACAAAACTTTAAATGGACTTTAGGTACAACGAAACTATAGACATGAATATGATTTAATTTATATGTACTATAGTAAGTTTTATGCAATTGAACAATAATAGTCATAGTCATTTTATAAATTAGATTAGGTGATATTATGCCACAATGGTCTTGAGTTTTATTTTTGTAAAGGTGGCGATTCTTGGTATTATGTTTTCCTTTGTTTGTAACATGGCAAACTTGGAGAACATAATACCAAGAATCGTTACGGTTATCAGATTGAAATTGAAGACTATTGTTGAACATGGCCAATTTGGGAAACATGTCATTTAACTCCAAACATAATACTATGAACGGTAAAAAAAAAATTATTCTATGGAATAATGAGAATATTTGTAGATATAATTTATGTTTAGAGTATTAAAATATCTTGATTAAATTATTAATTTAAGAAACTGAAAACCATTATCAAAAATGGCAAATTTGGAAAACATTTCAACTCAAAACATAATGCATGAATTGTCAATTTTTATTTTATTTTGTGCAATAATGAAAATATTTGAAGATGTAATTTATGTTTTATGTATTAAAATATCAATTAAGTTATTAATTTAAGATTGAGGTTAGAAGTTAAAAAAGGTTCATGAACTCATTCTTTGATATAAAGAAATCAACCCTTCACTTAGTACTTAACTATATTGGTTCCATTCATTTTAAACATAAAAAACACTTAGAAAATTGGTACATTAATTCGTCACACATCTAACAATATTAGCTATACTCTTTTTGAGAACTATTAGATGATAAATTAGGTAAATCTAGGTCTTTGTTAAATAACTCCGTCTCTTTAGTAGTTAGGTTTTAGAATTCGTAGAATTAACATGTAGGATTTGAATATGTAATTAGTTGATATTTGTGTTTAAGTGTAGGCATTATATATCAAATGGAAAGAGAGGATTCTTTGACGCGAAAACGTAGGAGGTCTTCACAAACTTATGGGGTTGGTGTTACGAGTGATAATCGGAGGTTGTCAACCTCCCCTCGGGATTCTAATTTATTGTATAGTTCACAACGACAAGGTGAAAGGGGTACAAATGATTCCCCTATATCTTCTGTGGGAGAATGTCGATCTCGGCCCTCTATTGGTATATGAATATCGATCTTTTAACATTTATATGCAAGTTGTTTTTTTGTGTGTGCAAAATTTGTATTTGTGTTTAAATAAGACTTTATTTCCATTTGAAGCAGAGCATGGTTCGGAAGATGCTTGTAATTCTATAGGGAGGGAGACAGAGCAAGCAAGGGAGACGGATGAGGGTGCAGAGCAAGGTTCTCAAGAGGCTCACCATTCTACACGAGGTGGTGATGGTCGAGCTAGGACGCAATATGTTGAATTAACTGAGGGTTGTACACCCATTACAACATATCCATCTGATCTACCTCGGGAGCTTCCATGGGAAGGTGGTGATCATCAAATGACTCTTGAAAGATGTAGATCCCACTACGACAAATTGCAAAATGATTTGTCTACTATGGATCTCCCTCCAGAGAGTAAACAAAGTTTGGAGATTGTTTTGGGATCATTGCAAAACTTTATTCAAGC
Source organism: Larix kaempferi (assembly GCA_027924585.1). Lineage (NCBI taxonomy): Eukaryota > Viridiplantae > Streptophyta > Pinopsida > Pinales > Pinaceae > Larix > Larix kaempferi. The sequence continues at coordinate 15,796,373 of BSBM01000111.1, read as the reverse complement.
ATATGAGAATCTCGAACCAACTACAGATGGTTTTGTAGATTTGATGCGAAGATAAAGGGAACAAGTGATGGGTCCAGACAAATGGGATGTTATGAAGGAGAGAGTGACAAAAGAACAGGCCAAATCAATGTTTAATTTCAAAGAAGGTTTGAAAAAAGAAATGTTGAAAGTGCAATATTTCAAGCATCCTCATCTTTCACATCTATTTTATGATCGGTTTCTTGCAGCCTATGGTCGATTTCCATGGAACGATGAGGTTTCTCAATATTTTGCTAGATTTTTTATGCTGAGTTTTTTTTAAATATGAAGCCAGACTATACCGATGTTCATTCAAAATTTTATGGAGTTGGAAAGGGTCGAATATATGATCGATAAGGTGCACTTAGAGATCCTGCAACTCTTCGACCTCCACCCCAGATATCTCGTCCATCTAGGTTGGTGGCATTAAAATCAGAGATAGAGCCCACATCTCAACTTGGGACAACTGCAAGGAATTTTGTTGGCGATGGTTTATCGTCAGCATTAGTGGGAGTAGATGTGGGATTGGTTCGAGAAAGGGCTCGTTCTGCTATTCGTCAAAAGTTTGTTTATAAAACTGATGATGAGATAGATGGAATGAGCATTGAAGATCTCAGGGCATATGCGAAGGTTTGTCGTGACCTAGCGGCAAATGTTATATCCAATGACACATCGAGTTTGGGAGAGGTTTGTTGACTATGATATGATTTGATTTTAATTAAATATTTTATTTATTTTGAATTTATTTTTTTTGTTACATTATATGAATGATAAATTATGTTTTTTGATGTAAAGTAATAGGTACATTATGTAAATGTTTAAATTGGTTGCAGTTTTCAAGAATGATGAACGAACATTCTTTCCACATTTTAACTAGCGAAAATCTAGAGAGAGAGGTACATATTTATTATTAACATATTTGTAATTATGTTTGAATTTGATATATATATATATATTATTATTTTTTGAATGTTAATTTAACTATGCATCTTATTGTTAATTTGACTTATCCATGCAGGTTTCTTTAGATACGAACTTTATAAATGATTTACCATCTATTGTGAGCTAATGTTTTTTAATCTTTTTGTTTTAGTTTTAAGTTAATTGGCATAGTAATTTTTTTGGTTTGCATTATATGTTTTATTTATTAATACAACTTAAATTTTAGGTCGGAGATATAGGTTCTTTGCTTAATGCAGCAGATATTGGTAGAGAGGTAATTTCATTTAGTGCTTTAATTTTGTTTACTGTTTTAATATTTTAATTTTTATGGATTTAGATTTATGAGATTCATAAATTGATTTTATATATGTTGCATCTTGGGTCTCTCAAATCTTTTGGAGGCAAAGGAAAAACTCCTTTGGAGGATGGTGGTGGACAAACATTTGGAGAATTTGATGTAATATTGTTAATATTTGAATTGTTTTTTGATATATAAGTTTAATATTTTAATTTTCTGAATATAGTTTAAATAATTTAAATGATATTCATAATATTTTTTTACACATATTGCAGGGTGGGTTGAGTCCAGGGGGAGGCCCGAGTGGAGGATAGCATGGTGGACATTTTATTTTTATAGCATGGTGGACAATTTTTGTTGTTGTTGATATTCATCTAGATTGGAAACATTTGTTTTGGACATGTTGAGGAGGTTTATTTTTGGACTAGATATATACATATATGGGTACATTGAACTTGCATGTTCATGAGTATTTCTTTGAAGATTATATACATGTTCTTTGAACTTACATATTTTGTGAATCTTGGTTTAAATGATCTAGTTTATTTTTGCTTATTTGACATATTTGGTGTGATTTAAATGTTTAAAATATGTATTTGCATGTTTAAATAAATGAATGAATATGTAAAAATGAATGTTAAGAACATGACATTCTTGAATATTATGAAGTTTAAGAAATGTTATTTAGGAAGTTTAAAAATGGATGAACATAGGTTTAAAGTTCATAAATGAGGAAGTTTTGATTGAAACATGAATGAATGATAAGATTAAATATATTAAGAACAAGAATGTTATCTTTGAATGTTAGTAAGTTTAATAATTTGTTAGAAGTTTTGATAGAAATATGGATGAACCAGGAAGTTTAAAAATGAATGTTAAGAACATGAATGTTATCTTTGAACGTTAGGATGTTTAGGAATGTTAGAAGTTTTCATACATGGATGAACCAGGAAGTTTAAAGTGATAACATGTTGAGTTCAAATTTTAGAGATGTTAGGAAGTTTAAGAATGTTTGAAGTTTTGATGAAAATATGGATGAAATATAAAGTTTAAAAATGAAATTTAAGAACATGAATGTTATCTTTGAATGTTATGAAGTTTTAGGAATGTTAGAAGTTTTGATAGAAATATGGATGAAATAGGAAGTTTAGGAATGTTAGGAATATTATGAATGCTATATAAGTTTTGATGGAAATATGGATGAACTAGGAACTTTAAAATGAATGCAAAGAACATGAATGTCAAATTTTTGAATGGTATAGTTTTGAAAGAGATACATGGATGAATTAGGAAGTTTAAAAGTGAACATATGTTGAGTTTAAATTTTAGGAATGTTAGGAAGTTTAGGAATGTTTGAAGTTTTGATGGAAATATGGATGAATTAAGAAGTTTAAAAATGAAATTTAAGAACATGAATGTTAACTTTGAATGTTATGAATTTTTAGGAATGATAGAAGTTTTGATAGAAATATTGATGAAATAGGAAGTTTATGAATGTTATGAAACTTAGGAATGTTAGGAAGATTATGAATGTTATATAAGTTTTGATAAAAATATGGATGAATTAGGAAGTTTAAAATGAATGTTAATAACATATTCAAATGTTATCTTTAAATGTTAAGAAGTTTATGAATGTTAGAAATTTTGATAGAAATATGGATGAACTAGGAAGTTTAAAAGGGAACACATGTTAAGTCCAAATTTTAGGAAGTTTGAAAAATAAATAATATTATTTGTTCAAATTTTGATATATGGATTTTTAATTAATAATTCTTATTTTCAATGTTCAGGTGCATTTGATGCAGCTGAAATCATGGCAAATGGAGATAACGGTTTTTTGTTTTTTAATCATAAGTGAAGATTACAGGATTGTGAAGTTTGTGTTAAATTAGAGCAATAATTTTAAACAACAATTTGATGAATTTTTATCGATTTGTTGTAAATAATCATTTCTCTAATTTAGCATAAGCTTCACAATCCTAGAATTTTTTCTTGTGATTAAAAATCAAATGATCGTTGTCTCCATTTGCCATGATTTCAGTTATGTGAACTTGCACAAGCGATATTTTAAATTAAAGATTTGGGGCGGAGAGTGGCGACAATTATAGATTCGTTAGATCTCATCATTTAATTGGTCTAATAGACATATGGGTCCACGTAAATAAAGTATTTTAGACATCTAATTAAGACAAATTGTATACATTCAGGTTTTCGTTACCAAATAATTTTATACAAGCGATATTTTAAATTAAAGATTCGGGGCGGAGAGTGGTGACAACCACAGATCCGTTATCTCATCCCTTAAGTGGTCTAATAGACATATGGGGACCTGAATAAAGTAAATTTCAAACGGAATTAAGTCAAAAATTTTACACATTGAAGTTTTCAATATCAAATAATTTTTGAATTTAAATTTCAGCATATGAGAATACGATTATTTAAGCTTTTATATATTATAGTTCTTTTCAAGATCATAAACATAAAAATAAATAAAAAATATTGTACACATTTGACAGTGACATCGACAAAATCATTGATCTATTGATTTTAAATATATAGTTTTAAAAACATTGCAATGGAATGCCGTCTTCAATTATCCGTTCATGGTCATATTTGGACAGTTTCCATTTTTTATTTTTTAATTGTTTTTTCGATGGAACTTGAACCAATTTTATTCGAGATGCACATACTAAATGGCTATATTGACAACATATGACATCAGGTTCATAATCCTGAAAGTAGACATAATTTTGAGTCATATGGGTTTGCTGAAAAAAATAGCCCTTTAAAATGATGGATTCTCTCTCGTATGTATATCCGTTGTCATTGTAGTCTTCCAATAACTTCATTTTTCCTTCAGTGCATCGCATCAAATAATACTTCACATTTTCGTTGTTGTCGATAGGTGCAATCACAGCAAAAACATCTCCTGTGCAAATTACAATTGATGTCAGGATTTTTAATTCAACTAAATTGACTAATATACATGTGTATAAAGTGAATGACAAGAATGAATAATCGACAAAACAGTGGTATTTGATCATTACCTTCTCTAACGAGATCTAAAATTCTGTCTCCATCAGATGATATTGCTATATCTTCTGATTCTAATTCTTCTATGCTTGCTAGTGGCATTTTTCCTTTAGGATTAATTTCTGTGTGTTTCCAATGTTTCACGTAGTTGTTCGTTATGTTTTCACAAACTTTTGTAGATTCAATATTTTCAGTGCAAATATGGCAAAAGCATGATTGCTTTCTACTGTCAAATGCATAAATGTTTTGGAAGGCTTTTGTTTGAATAGAGTGAAAATCTCTAGTCCCTTGTATGGTGCTAGCGTCGTAGGGTATTGATCTATTTATATCTTGGATCCCAACATGCCAAAAAAACGTAGTAAACAAATGACAAATTTTGATGTTAGGTATATATACTTTTTTTTAAATTGACTATAAAATATAAATTAAAACATTTGTGTGTACATACTTGCGCACATTTTTTTTATTGTTGATTATAATCATGGTTTAGATGTGATTTACACCATTGGACAACCTCTGCAGCTGAATGGAATCGTGCAGCACTATGGTTCATTTTCCATCTTCGAAGAGCTCTTTTTACGCATGCTCCTGCACCATCATGTTCACCTTTTCCATGGCCAGTTTCAAAGAAATTCGAGTGATGTTTAATGTTCAATGCTTTATGAAGTCGACATAACCAATAAAATGATCGCGAAGATTTAAATTGTCTAGCACATCCATCTGACCATATCCAATACTCATTGAATTTAATGTTACGTTCCTTTAGTGAATTGTAGAAAATACTTTCAATACAATGCTGAACAAAATGTGTATTGTGTGTACGATCGTCGCTAATATAAAAGTGATATTCTTTAATCACATCTCAATTGTCACACGTGATTTCAATGCCATCAACATCTTGTTGAGAATGTCTATATAAAACATGGACGAATATTGAAACTTGGTCAGAATGATAGTATTCACTCTGTATCTCTTTTTGTGCAGCAAATGTATAATTTTCTACAAATTCCACCGACGACAAAATTGTTCCTGGTGGAAAAATTTCACGAGACTGTTTGAATTGAAGGTCTTGCCATCGTGCTCTATGTGAATGCTTGGTGTATTTATAAATTTCACTTTTGAATTTCTTGAGAAAATCTGCCACACCTATTTTATCTTCTCGCAAATCAATCCTTTTGGAATGTACATCACTAGTACTTGTAATGTATTCATATCTTTTCCAATCAACGGTGACATTTGACAATGAGTGATCATTAGTATCGATAGGATATCTATTGTGGTATAAAACCAAATTTCCACAACGATTACAATGTTTTCCATTGACACATTTTTTATTATAAAATACTTCATCGTGATTTCTCTCACATAGGGTTTGGGATATGAATTCACGTATTGTAGAAGAAGGCGGTGAATTTGTCCAAAAAATTTTACCAAATTCAAGAAATGTGTCGTAATATAATTGAAATTGCACATGATAACGACAACAACATGTGTCACGGATAGTAATAGGTCTAACATACCATGGTTTTAGTTGCACAAATGTAGTGATTGACACATTAATTCCACGATGATCTTCCTTGAATTTATTGAACAATTGTACTTGTGTCATATCCATTATATGTTTTGGACTGCTTACATATACTCCTCGTGATACTCTTTGCCGTATTACATCTCTTGAATTTGGTGAAACTCGAGCATGTGTCAACCAATATTCCCGTACAATATCTTTAACCCCTGCTCCCATTCTATCTTTGTAAGGTTGTCTACAAATAATTGCCCAGCAAGCAAGTTCATCATTTTCATCTATTTGCATTCTGAATTTGCTATGTCTGTATAATGTCTTTCTTGAGGTTCCAACTGCTTTTGCTAGCTATGTTGTCAAACGTTTTTGTTTAGTACTAGTCGAAATAATTGCTGTATGAATTGCTCTTCGTGCTTCACTAATGTCTTTCTTCCTAGATTTTCCAAACTTTTTTATTGCATCACCTATATTTTCTATCACATTATGTTTTAATTTCGACTCTTTGGTTGCCTTGTGAATACCCAATAATGATGTAGCATCTTCTAACTTCTTGGTCACTAATAAACATCTCAAAATGTGTGCTTGTCCTGTTGCTGAATAATTCTTCAGAACATCATCATAAATTTTTTGAGCCCGATATCATGCAACGTGTATGCGTATTTTTTTTCCATATTTATTGCAATCAATGTTTTCTAACGTTTCATCATCAATGGTGAAAGTACCTATACATCAAGATAAATTTAATTTAAAACATGCATCCAAAAATACAATTCATTATAAAAAATGAATTTGGAAAATACATTCAATATATACATACCTGGTCCAATTTTTGGTTCTTGAACTCGATCTTCAATATTGACTTCATCGACATTAGTATGTAAATCACTATTTACATCCTCAACAATGGTTTCTTCAACTTCAATTTGTTCCTCTTGTACTCTATTTTCAATTTCCATTTCATCGACATTATCATGTAAAACTGTATTTGTATCTTCAATAATCATTGCTTGCGTTTCCGCGAGGCTTGCTTTGTTGGCATGATATTTAAGTTTTTTCTTTTCTCTATTATCATCATCATCAACACGTTTATGATCATATTTTCTTTGACGGTTTCTCTTACTGCCCATGATTGTTTAATCTATAAATGATAAATTAAAAAAGATCATCATTTTATTGTAAATAAACAAAATGAATATTTAAAAACAGTTACGAAATTTATGAACACATGAACTGAAATTAACTTCACCTTATCAAAATCTTGTACTTGAGTCTTTTGAAGAAAAAGTCTTTGGAAACAAGTTTCCTTTGAAAATAACCTTCTTTGAATGAAATAAGAACTCTTTGACAATAAAACACCTTTGAAAAAATCCCATTGGAAAAGAATAAGAACACTTTCAAAATAAATCTTCTTTGAAAAAATATTTGGGAAAAAGATTTTGTAAAAACCTTTGCAACGAAATAACTTTTTTGCAAAAATAACTTGGGAGACTTTGAAAAAATCCCTTTTCAAATAAATAAGAAGGAAAAATATATCTTCTTTGTAAAAATAACTTGAAATAAAATCTTATTTCCAAAAATGCCTTGGAATAAAAACTTTGTAAATGCACACTTTGGAAAGAAACATTTGCTGAAAAACCCATTGGAAAAGAATAAGAACGCTTTCTAAATAAATCTTCTTTGTAAATCTACTGAAAAAAAAAAAAAAAAATAAATAAAAAATTTCTTTGTAAAAACCTTTGCAACAAAATAAGTTTTTTGCAAAAATAACTCGGGAGACTTTGAAAAAACCCCTTTTCAAAGAAATAACAAGGAAATAAACGTTTTTTGCAAAAATATTTAGAAAAAAAAACTTTGAAAAAAGTCATTTGAAAAAATCACTTGAAAAATAAGAAAGAAAAAGACAACTCCTTTGAAAAAATAACTTGGAATAAAAACCTATTGCAAAGAACTAAGAAGTATAAAAGCTTGGAATAAAAAATTATTTTACAAAAATGCCTTAGAAAAATAATCTTTCAATATATTTCTTAGAAAGAAGTAACAAAAAGAATACTTCATAAAAAAAACTCTCTTTATAAAAAAACTTTTTAGAAAATCCTTGGAAAAAAAACTCATTGCAAAGAAATGAAAAGTACAAATAGCTTGAAAAAAATATTTCATAAAAAAAATTTCTTTGCAAAGAAAGGCTCCTTAAAAAATCATTGGAAAAAAACCCATTGCAAAGAAATAAGAAGTGCAAAAAACTTGGAATAAAAACTCATTTTGCAAAATAATTCTTTCAATGTATTCTTTTGAAAGAAGTAAGAAAATAAATACCTCATAAAAAAAACTCTCTTTGCAAAATAAACTCCTTAGAAAATCCCTTCAAAAATATTCTGACCAAAAAGTATGCGAAATTGAAATGTGCGAAATTAATCGAAGTATTTAGTTTTATTTATAAAAGTGTAGAATATATATATATATATATATATATATATATATATATATATATATATATATATTTTTTTTTTTTTTTTTCTTATTTTTTATTTTTTTCCGGCCGAAGAGGTTTTTTTACGTTTGGTTATTCGGTCGAATAACCTTTTATTAAATTGACGTCGCCGTTACGGAAAACAGTTATTCGACCGAATAATTATTCTGCCGAATAATTATTCGGTCGAATAATCTCTGAAACCTGAAAATCTGATTGCCACTCACAGTTTTCAGGTTTCTCCATTTTCGGAAGATAAAAATGATCTGTTACACTATAAGGCGACTGTTGGACTTGATACCATTAATTTTGTTATTGAATCTACTTTCCAAATATATAGATTTCTTTATGTATAGGTAAGATCTAATATTTGTAATTGTTTGTTTTCTTAACATGTGTCGAGTCTAGTTTCATTTCTTTCAAAATGCGGTGAAATGAAAAATTCATAACTTTAAAAATACACCACGAAAAAATTTGAGAAAACTATGGTGCAGTTAATTGGCGTGTCTACTTCAAAAGGGTATTCATAGAATTTTTAGTTTTATATTCAGTTGAGAGAAAAGTGTTGCGACAAAAAATATGATGAAAATCGACAGGGTTTCCCCATTGATTGAATTCAAATAAATATAATAAGTAGTATATAGATCCATTTGTTACAAACTTATAGTCATGCAGTAGTATCTTGTGTGTAGATTGTTGTAGCATATTTGTTTTTTGCAAAAAACAAGTTTAACAACGATTTTATGTGTGCGACAAAACATCGCTATTTTGTAGTCCTTTTGTTTTATAAGAACACACTGTCAAACATTTGTCGAATCGACATATCAAATCTCAATATAAAAAATTGAAAAAAATATGGATAGCAAGCTAACATAATTCTCTAAAAGTTTGCTTTTTAGTGAAAAGTGAAATTCCAAACAAAAATATCACTTTTATTCGCCCAAAGATGGAAAACATGAAAAATTCAGAATTATTTTCTCACGGAACCCCCCAAAATAGACACCCATCTTCATGGATTCACCCCTTAGATATTATGCCATCTTCATGGCTATTGTATTCATTCACCTATATTCTTATTCATTGTATAATATTGAGATATTGTTCTATTCTACTATTTTTATGAGTGATCATTGAGTGTCTCCTTCTCTTCTTCTTTGCAACATATTTGTGAGTTCGATTATGAGTTGCTACAGCTGCCAAATCCTTGCATATTATTACACAGCCAGGGTCGATCTAGTTTTTCACTCGTGCAGGAATTGCCAACACGCCTAACTCTGCAAGTACTATAAAAAACAATGAACATGACTTTGTATAAATCTACTTATTGGGCAGAGAGTTTAACTATGCAGTGGTCGACAATCATAAGCGTAGACTATGATCTACGATTTGGTTATCTCGGGGTAAATAAATTCTATGGCATAAAAACGTTGAAAATACATATAACAACAAACAGAAAATTTATCCAGCATATCATCCAACGATCAAGATAGTGTTGCGTAGACCCATAGACAGAAAGTTAAAATGATCAAAGGTTAAAGCAAAAACATGCCCTCGACGATCACAACAATTGCATAGTAATACAATGCAAAATACAAGGATAAGGGGATCTAAGGTTGCAACAAACAATACCTTTTGCAATCACATGGCGGTAGCAAGGATTCAAATACCTGCAGGAAAATTTGTAGTAATAACCAACAGGGAGATCCCAGCAAGGATGCCTCGGTTTCGTGGTAGCAAAAAATCAGCAAAGAGCCCAGTATGCAGCAGGTTTCATACACCAAGAACCCCAACGATCCACTCATATTCCCCCCTCCAGTAACTATCCAGCCTCCTATTTAACATGGGTTCCATAATTTTAAGAGGAATTTTTACTTCCAGTTTTAACGACAGGTGTTTTCTCTAGCATTTGGCGCAAAAACAAGTGGAATCCCCTTCTAGAGGTTCGACACTCCCACTAGGGACACAAACTCCTATAAAATTCTCCTATCTTCAACTCCTAGTGGTTTATTAATCACCACTACTAATCGACTTATCTCCACTATCACAATAATAATGGTGTGGGCCTCTTTTATATAATATACCTAATATATTTATATGGATGCAATAGATAGCCCTTATACACACACACACACACAAATATATATATATATATATACACTTTACTTATAAAATTTCAATATGTAAACATAATATTCTACGTATTTATCTATATATAAACAAATAGAAGCCAAGTTGCTTCATCGAGACACCTCGTATAGAAATATACACATAAATTTCTCCAATCGAATCTACGTTATAATTATTTGCTACTTGTTTATCCCCAATGTTTTGTCATAGCTTAAATGATATATATATATATATATATATATATATATATATATATATATATAATACTCCCAGAAGATTTATTTCTAAAATTTAAGATTATTATCCTAAATTTAACATCTAACATATATATATATATTACTTATAATATCCATTTAGTATTTATCACATTAATTTATTACCTCCTTCATTTATAATCAAGACATATATAAATATATTTTTAATATTTATCTAATAGTTATCACAACTATTAGCTTAACCTTTACATAAAAATGTACATGACATCTTTCTAAAAGTTATCTCAGCTATTAGTTAATCAGGCATATATATATATATGATACTTACATATAAATGTATATAATAGTTATCTCAACTATTTATAACTCTATAAGACACACACATTTAAATATACATCATATTCATTTAATAGTGCCCTCAATTTATATATATAATAATATATATATAGTATCCACCACTATATATATATATATATATATATATATATATATATATAATCTCTATCATTATGGATTAATCATTATTGGATTAGAATAACTTAGGCCATAGTATCTTAGCTAGATATTTAAGGTGAATAATAATCCTACTAGGACGAACTTATATCCCCATCCTTTCTAATCGATATGATAAGTCATGATATGGTCAACCAACACATGGCTCCCTAGTCATTATTTTTTTTCTTATGGGTGGGTTTTGTTACTTATCGTTTAGTCGTATTACCATTCTTAATATTCTAGGCTTAAACTAAGACTTGTAAACATCACACTAGCTCGAGGTCCACTGGTGGGGCCTTGGCCTTGAGCTCCTCACAAGGGCCGCTTACACAATCATAATTGCATTTACAAAAATAATAACAATATGGGTCAAATTGGAGGGATGTTACAGGATCAACAAAGGGAGATGTTGAGAAAGAAATAATTAGAAATAAAAGATTACTAATAAGGGAATTATAATAAATATGTAAGATGATGAATTAGGTTGATTGGAAGAAAAATGAAGAGCATGTAAGCATGAAATATAATATTAATGACACGCAGAGATGAGTGAACAAGGTTAGTATTTAATGATTGAGATGATGGATTAAGGGTTTCCAGGATTGGCTTAACTTATAACCAACACCATGATTAAATTTGTTAGGATGATTTTCAATTTCTAAAGTTTCCCTAATAAGGAAGGATGAGTAATGAGTAGTAGAGGCAAGAATTTTAGTTTGGTCAAAATAGATTTGGTGTTTGGTGTTGAAGGAATGTTCCGCAATAACAAACTTGTTAAGACGCTTTGTGCTTGGTATCAATGATGTGTTCTTTAAGGCGTGTCTGGATGGATCTACCAATTTTTCTAATGTAGGTTTTCCCACAGGAACATGAAATTTGGTAGACACAATGGGATAGAAACGGGTTGGATTTGTCATTAACACTTCTAAATAAATATCTCAGAGTTTTATGGGGTTTAAAGATAGCTTTGATTTTCTTTTTGATTAGAAGTTTTGAGATGAGATCAGTGATGCCATGGATGTAGGGGAAATAAATTAATGATTCGAATGATGGAGAGAGATTGGAATAGTTTGGTTTTGGGTGAAGGAGCAATGCAAATTTTTGTCAATTAGGCTTCAAGGGTAACCACTGACATGAGGGATTTGGTAAAGTGGGATATTTCTTGAGAAATATGTTGGGGGTCACAGATAAGAATATTTATGGTGATAAGATTTTTAAGGACAAAGTATTTTTTGGAAGGGTGGTGGTGGGATTGAACCTCGAGGTATTTGTCTGTGTGATTCATTTCCTGATACACCTAGTGAGGTAATGAACCATCTAGTTGTCGGGTGACCAAGATGTCAAGAAAAGGGAGAGACCCATTTTTCTTAATTTCCATGGTGAATTGAATGTGGGGAGACATATTTGTTGAGGTGATTGTGAAATTTATCAAGGGAAGCAAAACCAAGTAGCTAGACGAAAAAGGTGTCATCTACAATCAAAACCAACATTTTGGTTTTAAGGAGAAACTATTGATATTTATGGTTTCAAAGTGTTCCATAAATATGTTGGAAGCCATAGGGAAGAGGAAAGAACCCATGGAAATACCCTCAGTTCCTCATAGTACTTGTCTTTAAAACAAAATAATTCTATAGAGGAGAGGCAAATATTTATAATATTAAGGATTTCATTATCTACTAATCTGGAAATAATATCCATTGTTGCAGGGACTAGTATCTTGGTAAAGAGGGAGAAATCATCGAAGTTAATAAGAAGATCAAATTCATCAAGGTGGCGTTTATGGATTTTACCAATAAAATTGGATGAGTCTTTAATGAAAGATTGACTTTGATCGATAAAGGGTCTGTCATCATTTAGAGTCATATAATTTTATTAGTAAAATCCATAACCTCCACCTTGATGAATCCGATCTTATGGTTATCTTTGATGTTTTTTAACTCTTTACCAAGATATCATTCCCTTAAGCCATCAATACTATTTCCAGATTAGAAGATAATGAAACCCTTAATCTTAAATAAACATTTGCCTCTCCTCTATGTTCTTTTGTTTTAAAGACAAGTACTATGAGAAAACTAAGGGTGCTTCCATGGGTTCTTGTCTCTCCATTATTGTTTCCAACATATTTATGGAACACTTTGAAACCATAGCCCTCAATATTTTCTCCTTAAAAGTAAAATGTTGGTTTTGATTTGTAGATGATACCTTTGTCACCCGACTGCATGGTTGTGCCTCCCTTGATAACTTTCAAAATCACCTCAATATTATCTCTCCCAACATTCAATTCACCATGGAAACTAAGAAAAATGGGTATCTCCCTTTTCTTAATGTCTTGGTCACCCAAAAAATAGATGGCTCATTATATCACCAAGTGTACCAGAAAAACACCCATATAGATAGATAACTCCGCAACCAATCCCACCACCACCGTTCTCAAAAATATGTTTTCCTTAAAAATCTTATCACCAGATCTATTCGCATCTTTGATGCCCAACATATTTCTCGTGAAATATCTCACCTTGCCAAATCCCCCATGTCCAATAGCTACCCTCGAAGCGTAGTCGATAAAACCGTTCATCAGGACCTTCACCCAAAACCAATCCATTCCAATCTCTCTCCAACATTCGAATCATTAATTTATCTCCCCTACATACATGTCATCATTGATTGCATCTCAAAACTTCTAATGAGAAACAACATCAAAACTATCTTTAAACCCCATAAAACTTTGAGACAATTATTTAGAAGTGTTAAAGACAAATCCAACCCATTTCTATCCCATGGTGTCTACCAAATTCCACGTTCCTGTGGGAAAACCTACATTGGACAGACTGGTAAACCCATTTAGGCTTTATTTAAAGAACAAATGGTCGATAACAATAACATTCGTCTTAACAATTTTGCTATTGTGGAACATTCCTTCAACGCCAAACACCAAATCTATCTTGATCAAACAAACTTTCTTTCCTCTACTGCTCATTACTCATCCTGCCTTATTAGGGAAGCATTAGAAATTGAAAATTATCAGGTAATAAATTTAATCGCGAGGATGGTTATAAATTAATCCAGTCCTGGAAACCCCTAATCCATCATCTGAATCTTTAAATTGAATCCTTGCTCACTTATCTCTATATGTCATTAGTATTCTATTTACGCTTCCACGCTCTTCATTTTTCTTCATAACAGCCTCACTCCTCTTCTTACTTATTTATTATAAATCCCTTATTATTGATCTTTTATGTCTAATTATTTATTTCTCAATATTTTCCTCCATTGATCCTCATTCTTACTATTAATTTTGTCTCACTGCTTCTTATCATGTTTCATTAATCCTCTGTTCTCCTCCTTAAATTTCTTGAATTACTTTTCAATAATATTGAAAAATATTTAATTCATTATTATATAAGGAAAAAATTTAAATTCATTATTATTTTTTATTTAAAATCCTTTCTTCCTTCTTCTTTATTAACTCATTTTCAATTTTCATTATATTTTAACCTTTTTTATTGATTAAATAATAATAAAGTCCTTATTTATTGACAATTTATTGTTTTATTAATTTATAAAACACTTAATTTTTTTTATTATTTATTACTTTATATTAATTTATTAATTTATTAACATGGTGATTGGTACATTCTATGTACTCCTTAATAAAAAATAAAAAATAACAACAAATCCATAATTCAATGGAATTCTATCACGTACTTAATAAAAAATAACAACAAATTCATAATTCAATGGAATTCTTTCTTTAAAAGTGAAGAACAAATCCATAATTCAATGGGATTCTATCACGTACTTAATAACGAATAACAACAAATCCATATTTCAACGGGATTCTTTCTTTAATCCTCCTTTCTTCATTCTTCCGGGATTAATATAGTTTTTATTATAGTTCAAATGTGTATATGATGAGAAATAGGGATTCTTTCTTTAATCCTCCTTTCTTCATTCTCCATATTGATCACCCTAGATTTTTCTTGATTCTCTTTCACTTTCTTCTTGATGCTTCTAACAACACTAACATATGGTTGATGATACTATACTATATCAAATATTTTGAGAATTCTATTGGAGTTCTTTGCAACTTTAAATGCTTGAGCAACATTTTCAATCACTTAGTGAGATTCATAAGAAATTTATGGAGAGGGTAATATAATTGTTGTTATAATCTGATATATGAATTAGGTATTAATTTATGGAGAATGTAATCTACAGATTAATTAATAATGAAGAAAGGAGGATTAAATAAAGAATCCCTATAATTTTCGCTATGTTGGGTGACCAACATATAGGACTAGATCCAAGGATGAGAACAAACCATGACGTGGACTTGCAATTTGTGGCATCGCTATCCCAATTTGAATCTATGTAGCTAATAATATATAATGGACATGATCCTATTGCATAGTGAATTCCATGTCTAGTGGTACCTTTTACATACCAAAGTATTTGCTTGGCAACTTTCCAATGCAATTCTTGTAGCTCCTACGTGAATTTGGAAACTGCTCCAATAGCATATGAGAGGTCAGGATGAGAGTGAGTGAGGTATGTGAGACTCCCCACTAACTATCAATACGTGGTACAATCAACTAATTGTGTATCACCACCATCTTCTAACTTGACCCCAGATAGGAAAGGTGTTCTAGTTGGCTTGTAGTCAGTCATCTAAAATATGACTAATATATATCTAGAATACTTGGATTGAGACACCTTTATTCCCTAATCATCCTGACTAATTTGAAGACCAGGAAAGTAATGTAGTGGTCCCATGTCGTTTATGGAAAACTTGTCATGCAAATAATTCTTCACTACAACAATGGTTTAGAATGAACTCCCTACAATTAGTAAGTCTTTGACATATAATACTATAATCAAGAGAGAATCAATATTTCTCATCATATACACATTTGAATCAAATTAGAAATGAATGAAACCTTAAGAGAGAAGGTAAGAATCCATTTTGCATACCAATATCTAGGTGCATGTTTAAGGCCACATGGGGATTTCTTTAATAAGTGTTGGAGGAACCTAGTCAACAGGAAGACTGGGTCCTTCCCCTATACTACCACTTGGTCAACTAGTCTAATTGAGTTTGTTAGACAACTGCTAGATAGTGTGTAAAACTGAAATCATTTGACTAAAGGAATACCTTATATATAGGCTAGTGATTCGTGTAAATATAGGCATGTTTTACTTATTGGACAATCTAGTTCTATGATATAATGTAAAGGCTTGTTGTTGGAACTACCATTACTTTATTAATTCCTCACTTTATGTATGTATTCTTTTGTATATAGTTATATGTTTGTGATGCACTACTGGTAACCACGTGTAATCCATCATATTACAACATTGATTGTATTGCCGATAGTGCTGAACTAGGAAAAATGATGACCATCTACGCATAAATTATTGAGCGAGGAGGAAATTCATGAATGGTGGGATGGAAAAATTAAAAATTACATTCAAAATTATGCTAGAAGAAACAAGTTAATACTTGCATAGGCCAGAGCTATATTTTTCACAAAGTCGCACGAAAAATTTATAGAACTTGTTCCTCAAAAAATCAAAAGACATTGATAATTCTACATGACTAGGTCAACATATCATGAAGATTCATTGTTGATGCACAAGTTGCTAGAAAAAAACAATCAGAGAGCAATAACAATAAACAAGATGCAGATATAAATCACATAAAATGCATTTACAAGAGAGACACCAATATAACATGGTTCATCCAAGATGGGTTACATCTACACAAAAATTTCTAGTCCTTATTATTATACCATACAACAAATGAATGGATACAACATGCAACACATCTACTGCAACTTCCTCTTCACTCTCTCACAGTCTCTCTCACACAATCATAGATATCTTTACAGTGATACAATACCCAGTCATATTATAATGCCTTCCTTTTAAAGAGAGAATACCATGGAAAAATACTATGGACCACCCAATATCATTGGCCCATAAATCACCCATTATTGACCAAGTCATGACTATGAAATTACAACATTTTACAAGGCATTGTTTTTTGAAATTTTCGCTACAGAGGCATTGCCCCCGAACCCCCACTAGGAGGGGCTCCAAAACTAGTTGCCTCCCCCATGGACCCCCCATGGAGACTATTTTGGGGGGGAGAGTCCCCCCAAACCCCCTTGTCAAGGACTGGTATCCTGACATGGCTAAAACACAACCTCTAAACAAGGAATATTAGGCTCCACAAACAACAATCTCCCACATGGAGACTTATCACAACAACTCCACCATTGCTTCACTTGCTGGACTATGCTCTGAACCTTGGATCTAGAAAATTTCTCATCTTCACCTTCATGCTTGAAGGCACACTGAAACTGAGTAGGAACTTATTTTATCTCTGGTTAGCACCTTTGTGAACATGTCTGGAGGATTCTGGCTAGTGTGTATATTTTCCAGCTTCAACAGTTCATCTTCTAGAAAAGACTGTATGAAATGGTACTTGATTTGTATATCTTTAGTCTTAGAATGGAAGGCTGAGTTGTTTGCAAGATGAATTGAAATATGGTTGTCACTGTACAAGCTATTATTCTCCTACATCTTACCCAATTCCTCCATGAACCTCTGTAACCAAATCATCTCTTTACTAGCCTCTGTAGCAGCAACATAGTTTGATTCCATTGTTGAAAGTGTAACAACCTTTGCTGCTTCAAAATCCAAGTTACTATCGTTCCACCTACAATAAAGACATACCCTATGGTGCTCCTCCTACTATATTTATCACCTACCATATTTGCATCAACATATCCCTGTAGAACAATTTATGAACCTCCAAAACATAGCACATGAGTGGTAGTCACCTCTAAAATATATGAGAATCCACTGTACTGCCTTCCAATGTTCTTTACTTGGATTGTTCATATACCTACTCACAACTGCCACTACGTGTGCAATATCTAGTCTTGTGCACACCATGGCATACATCAAGATGCCAACTGCTAATGAATAGGGAACCCTAGACATGTAATCTATATCTTCATGTGTCTTGGTACACATCTCCTTACTTAGTTTGAAATGGCTTCTCAAAGGTGTACTAACTAGTTTTGCATTCTTTATTCTAAACCTCTCCAACACCTTTTGTATCTACTCACCTTGAGACAATGTCAATTTGTGATTTTTCTTGTCTCTTCTTATTCTCATACCAAAGATTTGATTTGCAGCACCCAAATACTTCATCGCAAATGAATTAGCTAACTTCTTTTTTAGCACATTTATATCATGCATGTTAGACCCTGCAACAAGCATGTCATCCAAATACAATAACAAAATAATATATCTTTTGTTATCTATCCTCTCGAAATAAACACAGTGGTCAAAATGACATCTACTATAACCTTGTTCTATCATAAACGTGTCAAATTTAAAATACCACTTCCTTGGAGCTTGCTTCAGGACATACAAGCTCTTCTTCAACCCGCATACCAAATTCTCTTTCCCTTTGACCTCATACCCCTGTGATACCCCTGTGGCTGCTACATATAAATATATTCCTCCAAATCCCCATGGAGAAAGGTTGTTTTTACATCTAACTGTTCAAGATGCAAATATTCTATGACCACTAGACTTAAAATAGTTCTAATTGAAGTCATTTTAACAACAGGAGAAAATATTTCTTCAAAATCTATACATTTCTTCTATGCAAACCCCTTTACAGCAATTTTTTCCTTGTACCGCTTCTTTCCTCCATCTTCTTCCTTCAACCTATAAACCCATTTATTCTGCAATAATATTTTACTAGAAGGAAATTGAACCAAATCCCAAGTCTGGTTTCTTACCAATGAGTCCATCTCCTCATTCATGCCTTGCTCCCACTTCTTTCTAGTTTCCACCTTCATTGCTTCTTCATAACATTCTGGTTCACCAGATTAAGTCATCAATAAATAATACAGTGAAGGAGAGAATCGTTTAGGGGGTATACTTAACCTGGTATATCTTCTGACACTTGTAAGAGTTGGAGGTACCTGCTGTTGTTCTTGATTTTCCTGCACCTTTGGAACTTCATTTTCTTTTATTTCATCAAGCACTTTGTACTCCATGTTTTCCTTTTCCCATTTCTTTCCCTGCAATCGATATTTATACATAAAATTTTCATTGAATACCACATCTCTACTCCTAATGATTTTGTTATTTTTATAATCCCATAAGCGATAACCAAAATCATCAACTCAGTATCCAATAAAGATACATTTTTTGGATTTAGCCTCAAGCTTTGTTTTATTTTCTTTATCAATATGGACAAATGCTTCACAACCAAAAGTTCTCACAAAAAAGTACTTTACCTTTTTACCTATCCATGCCTCCTCTGGAATACCACCATCCAAATCACTTGAAGACCTTCTGTTTATTAATTAAACAATAGTATCTACAACATTTTTCCAAAACGGTAAGGGAAACCCTGCATGCAATCTCATACACCTTGCACGCTCCATGATTGTTCTGTTCATCCTTTCTGACACACCATTTTCTTGTGGTGTTCCTGAGACTTTCTTCTCTCTACGAATCCCATGGTATGAATAATATCTATCAAAATCCTTTCTGCAGTATTCACCTCCATTATCAGATATGAGACACTTCAACATTTTTCCTATCTCATTATCAACCAAAGCTTTCCATCTCTTAAAAGTAGAAAATTCACATCAGATTTATGTCTAATGCAATAAACCCAGTTTTTCTAGTTCCATCATTAATGAAAGTAACATAATAATGAGATCCACTAAGAGATTGTATCTGAGTCAATCCCCATACATCTGTATGTACAAGCTCTAAATTTTCACTCTTCTTTTGTTTCCCAACCTCGAGAAATATGTCTCTCTTATGTTTTCCATAAACAAAGTTCCCACAAAATTCCAAACTTACTTTCTCCAGATATGGCAGCAACTTCCTTGAGTGAAGAAACTGCATCCACTTCTCACTCATGTGCCCAAGCCTATGATGCCATAATGTTGTATTTATTCCTGTGGAATCTAAAGATATAGAACAATCAATATTATGAGGACAAAAATAAAACGTACCTATCATGTCTCCTTTTGCTATCACCATTGATCCTTTAGTGATATTCCACCATGCTTCTCCAAAAATAGTTAAACAACCATCACCTCCCAGTTTCCCTGTTGAGATCATATTTATTTTCATAGTAGGAACATGCCTTACATATTTCAGCATCCATTCACCATTCTTTAACTATATCCGTACCTTACCCATTCCAACAATTTTACATGGTTCATCATCACCCAATAAAACATGTCCAAAATATCCTAAAACATAATCATGAAAGAATTTCCTATGGAGTATAGCATGACATGAAGCCCCTGAATCTACTACCTAGTAATCACTAGTATTGTATAATGCAAGAATCAAAGCATCTTGTAACACATCACCTACTACATTTGCTTCCTGAATAGTCTCATGTTGTACATCTCCTTTCTTCTTTAGAGATATGTAGTCTTTCTTCAAATGTCCTTTCTTTCCATGGTTCCAGCACTCTATCTTTCCCAATCTAGACTTGGATCTACCCTTCCTGGAATTGCTGCAATTTCCTGGGCTCTTTCCTCTCTCCCTAGGTCTTCCCCTGCTCTCCATGGTCAATGCATTACCTAATGTCTCACCTGTGCTTTTCCTTCGCATTTCCTTGCTAAGAATAACACCAACAACATCATCAAATTTCAAAGTATTTGAACCAGAGATAGATTTACTTACAACCATGACCATTCCATCTTTCTGGCAGTGAAAAGAAGATTAGAAGAACCCTAACCTCATCATCAAAGTTCACTTTTACAGAACTTAGTTTATTTGTAATTGTATTAAATTCATTTAAATGATCAGCAATAGATCCACCTTTTGAAATCTTCATATTAAGTATACGCTTCATTAGAAATACCTTGTTAGAGGCTGAGGGTTTTTCATATAGCTTACCCAATGTGCTCATCAAACCCTCCATCATCTTTTATTTTGAAATATTGAAATCCACTGACGAAGCCAAGCACAACCATATTGTTCCTTGTGCCTTTTTGTCAAGAACCTCCCATTCTTTGTCCTTCATAGTGGCCAGGTGTTTTGCTTTTCCTCCCAACAGTAGGAATAGATCCTTCTGATACATATAGTACTCCATTTACATCTTCCATAACTGGTAGTTTTGGCCATTAAATTTTTCTACCTTAAACGTTCCTTCTTCCGTCATCCTTCCACTCTAACCAGGAACCCTTCTTTCCTCCAAGTTTATCTTCCAAATAGACCTTTGGCTCTGTTGGTACTAATATTGACCACATTCATTTTATGAACAATTGAGCCTTATAAACAAGGCATATAGCTACCTGCCAAGATTATAGTGATGAGGTCAATGATTTGGATGGTCTGATTCACATATTTTATTTGTGAATTGGATATGATATCAAGCAAAAAAGATAAATTTATTTTTATATTATATCATTATAATGTAAAAGTTGTTAAAAGAAATATGGAAAAGGGTAAAGCGTGAGCATCCAAGATCGAAGGATAGTGTTGATGTATTTGTAACTTCGGAAGATATTCACTTGAATATTGTATGTATTACATTTGTTCTTTATTGTATCCCCAACGAAGATGTATTATTCCTCTGATTGGAGGTGTCGTCATTTGTATTTGCAAGTGTCGCAAGTTATATTGTAAGTGTCGTAACTTATATTTGAATGGTTATTAGACCACCTTATAGGTTGGCCTAGTGTGAGTCAAAGGGTTATTAGACCACCCTAGTGGGGTTGGCCTAGTGACAAGTGGTAATGGATTATTACTCTCCTAAGGGAGGTCGGCCCAGTTAGAGTAAAAGGCAAGTCAAGTCATTGTATAAATAGAGAGTGTGTCTCTCTCATTCTATTCATTCACTCACTCACTCACTCACTTCGCATTAGTGAGAGAGAGGAGGAGTGCACACAAGTGGAGGAGGATAAGTTGCTAGGAGACTATCTCTTGTTGTGGGGTTTGATCTTTGTGATCTTTGTATTGGTACTCATTCTATCTCTGAGGAAGTTGTAAGGTTTTTCACCTTCTTGGTTTTCCTCGGTGAAATGATTTGTGTCTCTTGTATCTTGTGTTTGATATGATATACATGTTGTTCTCTCATTTAAGATCCTAGACAATATTGAATTAAATGATGAAAAACTAACATGGTATCATAGCTAGCCTGAAGGAAGGCATTGTATGGCATTTACGACACTTGTTACACTTGCGACAAATTGGAAGCTAGGGCTTGGTATAGTAAAAAATAGTCATCGTGGCACTTTCGCTATAAATCGGTTTTGGCAATGTTTCATGATCTTAAACTTTTACAAGCCGAAGATGAAATGTTCATGTACCTTGTGTCTGAAGATTAGCCTCCAACTCATTGTACTTTGTGAGATATGATCCGTATAAGTTAGGGTTTCTGCCTATTCAAGATTGCAGACCTAAACAGGTGACCTACGGACAAAGGTCATATCTCGGGCTAGGAAGCTCCAAATGGAATTCCATAAAAATTTGCAATTAGAGCACGAACTGTAGTTTTATAGGTTTGTGTTTAAGAGGCTGAAATTGAAACAGTGATACGTGGCACTCCGTACAAGTTCACTATGTTGTTTCATCTCATAAATAGGTCACGTTGCGACACTTGACATATTTCTCTCTTAGAGAATCCATTAAAGCTCATATCTATGGGGTTGGAAAGGTGGCAGGTCAGTATACCACAAGGTGAAGTTTCAGACCCTGAGGATCCTAAATTTTAGAGATACACCAGAAACAATATGGCATATATTTATGTCCAATCAGAATTGGATTTTGAGCACTTTCATTTTTGGTTTGTCACTGCTGCGGGAAATTAGGATTTCTGCAAAAGTTGGAAATTTTGGAATATGAGACCATGGCTGGATGTTCCTCATCAAAATCTAAATTTAGAGACCAAGATCAAAGTTTTTGGTTGGGTACAACCCCGGGCTCTATCAAACCCTAGTTCAGGATTTTGACCAGAAAACCAGAATTTGGCAAAAGCTACAGATCCAAAACTCGTAGGTCAATTTTGAGGGGTCAATTTTGGAGTTTTCAAAATATGAGTACACCTGCTTGCTCACCTCAGTCATCTACATCTCCCTTTCTAAACAAAAGTTTGAAATTCCAAGTTTGGATTTTTAGGGTTTCTCTGTCAAACCCTAGCCAGCTCTAGATCGAGTCTCAGCAAATCCTAGAAGAGAATGATTTGGACACCTACATAAGTGAAGAAGTTCGAGTTCCAGAGGGAGATGAGGCTAAGGATTTACAAAATAAGACTACAGGAAATCCCGACAGGTATGACTTGAGGAGATACAGGTATGTTTTGAAATCTGTTCATGATTAAGTTTATGATATGTTTGTCTTCATATGAATTGAGGTTAGTACAATCTTGATTAATTTTTAGACTTGTCTTATCACCTTAGTAAAAATATGAATGCATGTGAATGATAGAAGACATTCATTGATCAGGGTTATGACACTTATGATTGTACTAATGCACTGTGGTGTTGTATGAGGATGATGTTGTTCGCTAGCATGAAAGGTACATCAAGAAAGACAAATCAAGTTCTAGATCGAGAACATATGACCATGGTAACATCAATACAAAGACTCATCCATAGCTATTGATCACATAGAATCTCTACTTACGAGGTATGTATAATTTGGTTCTACAATGCTTAACTTATGATATGTGCAGGTTACTAGCACAAGGTGTCTAAATCATTGAAGAGAACAAAGAAGACATTTTTAGGTATGTTAGACATAACTAGCAAACATAATAATCCAGGTATGTTTTTTCCCGTATAAAGTTAGAATCCTACCTTGTGTTAGGATATTATATAAGCATTTTTTTTTCATGATTGATAATGATCATTATCATTCATGAAGTTATAGGTTTGTATAATCATGGGTTTATGCATATTATGCTTCTTAGTTCGATTAATGATATAACAAACTAGAAGAGTCCAATGGTCGAATAAGAATATGCATGAGTAAAATGAGTACTCCCTGAAACCTTGAATACTAATGCTTGTGATAAATTACCTGTGTATGAAATGATCATGACCATACATATTTAGAATCATAATGTTTTGATAGTATTGAGATTATACTAATGCACGTATGATTATGTATGAGATCTTGAGGATGACACAATGGTGACACTATGCACACTTAAGCATGCATAGTGGTCTAGGATGGATATAAGTTCAAAGATAGATAATCAAGGAAGCAAAGGTCAAGAGGGAGCACACTCCAGTAGTTCCTGCAAGGAAGCAAAGATCAGGAGGGAGCACACTCCAGTAGTTCCTGCAAAGAAGCAAAGATCGAGAGGGAGTCCACCCAACAACCAAACAAAGATAAGTATTTGAATTGTCATTTCTTATATATGATTACTTAAATGATGTTGTTCAGTCATTTATATACTTATGTTCCTAGATTTAGGATGTATATTATGCATTTTAGAAAAGTTGCATTAATGAACAAGATACTACTAATATGCAAGTAATGGGTAAGTGGCCTATGGTATTGTTAAACATTCCATTTCTACTTATCTAGAATGAAACCTCTTTGCTGACATGTTGGGAGTTGTGCACACTCTTAACAATGTTCTGGTAGAGATGGAAGGCATCTAGAAAGTTACATGATATGGATAAATGTTGTATTGAAGCATTGGCTAAGATAATTGCATGACTATATGACATATATCTTTATGTGCAAGAATTTGTTTTGAAATCTATGAGATGTTTCTAATCATGCAATTGAAATTATCTTGCAGGAAAGACCATGTACCATCACCTACAGAGAGACTTGTTTCGAAGAACAAGCAACGAAGACTCAACAAGGACATTTGTTCCAGCAACGAAGTTCAAGAAAACTACCTATTGAAGATATTGAAGAATCTGAAGTTCCTAGGATCTGGGATGCAGTAATGGAAGGATGCCATGATCGAGGAGTACCATTTGATCATGAGGAATGATGTTTGGGATGTGGTCCCAAGACCAGAAGGGAATTCTGTTGTGACTTCCAAGTAGATCTACAAGATCAATCATGCTGTAGATGCAGCATAGAGAAATACAAGGCAAGGTTTGTGGCTCGTGGCTTCTCCCAGAAAGAAGGGAGAGATTATGAAGAGACTTTTGCACCTATAGCCAGATACACTTCCATCAGAACAGTACTTGCTCTGGATGCAGTAATGAAGTGGAAGATACACTAGATGGATGTCAAGACAACTTTCTTGAATGGTGTAATCAAAGAGGAAGTGTATGTAGAGCAGCCACTCGGTTTTGAGACACATCACAAGGAGTCATATGTGTGCAGATTGAAGAAAGCCTTGTATGGCTTGAAGCAAGCACCCAGGACATGGTACAACAGGATAGATAGCTTCCTGTCCAGTTTGGGCTTTACCAAGAGTAAAGCGGATTCCAACCTTTACTACAAGGTTGAGGAAGGAAATCCAACGATACTCCTACTGTATGTGGATGACCTGTTTGTGACAGGTGTGGATAGGTTGATTGCCGACACGAAGAGGAAGCTTGCTGCCGAGTTCGAGATGAAGGACTTGGGTATGATGCATTACTTTCTATGTATGGAGGTGTGGTAGAGTGTAGATGGAATCTTCCTTGGACAATGGAAGTATGCAGTACAGATCCTAAAGTGGTTCGGGATGATGGACTGCAAGGCCATGGCCACACCTATGGAATCGATCGTGAAGCTATTGAGTGATAATTCATCAGCGTCGGTTGATGCCATGATGTATCATCAGATGATTGGGTCCTTGATGTATCTGACGAACATGAGACCAGATATTTGCTTTGCGGTGAACACATTGAGCCAGTTCCTAACGGATCCTAGACATGTTCACCTGATTGCGGTAAAGCATATTCTGAGGTACCTGAAGGGTACAATTGATTATGGGCTCAAGTATGATGCGAATCAAAAGTTTAACTTGGATGGTTATGTTGATTCAAATTGGGCAGGCAGTGCCACAGATAGGAAGAGCACTTCAGGGTGTTTCTTTAGTATGGGATCAGGTGTGATCTCTTGGTTTATTAGGAAGCAATATTGCATAGCACTGAGTACAGCTAAAGTAGAGTATGTCGCATCTTGTTCGACCAGTTGTGAGGCAGTATGGCTAAGGAAGCTAATGTATGACTTATTTGATCTCCAGTTGGATGCTACTTGTATCTATTGTGACAACCAAAGTTGTGTGAAGTTGTCAAAGAACCCGGTGTTCCATGACAAGTCGAAGCACATCGAGATCAAATATCACTATATCAGGGATATGGTGCAGAAAGTAGCAATGAAGCTGTAGTATGTTGCGATGGATGAGAAGATTGCAGATGTGTTGACCAAACCACTAGCCAAAATGAATTCGAGTACTTCAGAGAGAGGCTTGGTGTTCTTCAAATAGAAGATACTTCAAGGAGGAAGTGATGGGACACATTTGTAGGAGCCATTCCAAGCATGGTGGTAGGAGGATCCTTCCCATGGCTGTGGATGTAAGAGTTACGTGATTCACATCAGGACGATGCTCCGGATATTTCTATGATGATCAGATTGATCATGTGTGATGAGCATCAGGACGATGCTCCAGTTGATATGCATCAGGATGATTCTATGATGATGATCAGGTTGATCATGTGTGATGAGCATCAGGACGATGCTATGATGATGATCAGGAAGATCATGTGATGATGATGTGCATCAGGATGATGTACGGTATGATGATGATCAGTATGATCATGAGCATCAGGACGATGCTCCATGCAAGGATGATCAGGTTGATCATGAGTATCAGGATGATACTCTGTGGCCATGGACAGGTTGTGTAGGTGCATGTAATCAGTCCTGGATATCCAGACAGGTTGTGTTAGGCATGTAAAAGATCCTAGGATGCTCTTTAGATATCTTCCAGGTTGCAAGACACTCTTTTAAGGTTTTGCAAGAATCGCATGTAATCAATCCTGGAGATCTAGACGGGTTGTGCTAGGCGCGTAAAAGATCATGGGATGCTCTTTAGAGATCTTGTAGGTTTCAAGACACTCTTTTAAGGTTTTGTGAGTTCACATGTAATCAGTCCTGGAGATCCGGAAAGGTTGTGGTAGGCATGTAAAAGATCCTAGGATGCTCTTTAGAGATCTTATAAGTCGCAAGACACTCTTTTAAGGTTTTGTGAAGGTCACATGTAAAAGATACTAGGAGATCCGATAGGTTGAGTAATAAGCTCGTAAAAGTCCTGGGATGCTCTTTCGAGGTTTTGTTGGCAGACGTAATCATCCATGAGGATTCCACATGATGGCCAGATGTGATGAAGACCTACAGGAGGCTAGGCCTACAACCTGCATGAAAAAAGGTTGGCTCTGTAGAACTTCCTATGACGAGAAGAATTGAGATATAACACCAGTGATCGAGATGATGAGTACAACAGCAGTGACAATGGTGCTTAGTGATCCAGTGACGATGATCCAGCTCCATAATTGAAGACTTGTGTCTATATGTATTGATGACTTGTGTCAAGAGAATACCTTCCTAGTTAAGAGGGAGTGTTGATGTATTTGTAGCTTAGGAAGATATTCACTTATATATTGTATGTATTACATTTGTACTTCATTATATCCCCAATGGAGATGTATTATTCCTCCGATTGGAAGTGTCGTCATTTGTATTTGAAAGTGTCGCAAGTTATATTGTAAGTGTCGTAACTTATATTTGAAGGGTTATTAGAACACCTTAGAGGGGTCAGCCCAGTGTCGGTCAAAGGGTTATTAGACTAACCTAGTGGGGTCGGCCCAGTGACAAGTGGTAATGGGATATTAAACTCTCCTAAGGGAGGTCGACCCAGTTAGAGTAAAAGGCAAGTCAAGTCATTGTATAAATAGAGAGTGTGTCTCTCTCATTCTATTCATTCACTCACTCACTCACTTCACATTAGTGAGAGAGAGGAGGAGTGCGCACAAGTGGAGGAGGAGAAGCTACTAGGAGACTATCTCTTGTTGTGGGGTTTGATCTTTGTGATCTTTGTATTGGTGCTCATTCTATCTTTGAGGAAATTGCGGGGCTTTTCACCTTCATGGTTTTCCCCAGTGAAATGCTTTGTGTCTCTTGTCTCTTATGTTTGATATGTTGTACATGTTGTTCTCTCAGTTAAGATCTTAGATCATATTGAATTAAATGATGAAAAACTAACAGCTAGCAAGAATTCAGGCTTGAAAAGTTGTGCAAGGGATAATCAAAGTTACATGAGCCTGAAATTCAAAACCACTTCATTAGCGTGGCATATTCTTAAGAATTCAGGATCCCCAAAGTGGTAATTTGAAATCACCTTCCTTACGACCCTGAAACTACCAAATGAAAAATTCATAATGAGACATGTGGATGGATAGATAAGATCTCTACTCCCTGGACTCTTCTTCCAAATGTGGGAAGTAATAAATAGTTTTTCGTCAATAGGACCACCCATAGTCTCAATCATTTTTATCAGATTTTGCATATATCGTGGAGCAAATTAAAATGGTAAATATGTTATATGAGATTCATGTGCAAAACATGAGGATTCTCTTGACCTTCAAGTGATAAAATGACCTGCTCAATATGTGCAGAAAAAAATCTCTGGAAGGATCGACGTGCAGAAGTTATGTGCTCAACTAATTTCCGTTTAAATATTATGTGAACACTTGGAATGATGGTACCTCTTTTAAATTACCGAGAGACTATTAAAAATGATTGTGGTATAACTACTTTATATATCCAAAGCATGACGACTGGCTAGTGGAGACAATAATCATTAAAGTATTATTAAATACTTTAATCCATATGATATGGCAAGGTTACATGGGATTTTATAAAGTCTACATGAAATTGGAAGGTAGTTTGGAAAATTATAAGTTTTAAAAGTAACATGATAATGTGAGTTGGTACGGAGAGTACATAAAGTCACATGGGTTGTATTATTTTTATAATAAAAGGTATTTACTTTTATTATTTTGAAACCCATGTATTTTTGTTAAAAAACCCAGTTTTTGTTACATGACAAAATGTTGTAAAGATGACTTGGCAAATTTAGTCCATTAGGGAAAAGATAAAATATTCTCCAGGCTATTACAATAATTTTTGTAGCACAAGACTGAATGATTCATTATTTTAATGAGGAAAATGACAAGTCAATAAAAGGCATATTTTCAAGAATATCAAGGCCAAGAAACAAAATGGTAACGGGTATATTGGTTTGGTAAGGTTATAAAAGCTAGGAAGATCATTGATCAAAAGGAAGAGAAATTTCTCAGGAAAAGAGAGGGTTGAGCCAGTTGTTTGTACTGGAAATTCTACCTAGACTACAAAGGTACAAGCTAGAACATCCAAAAGAAAAACTAAAGAAAATGGTTTAATTTTTGTAGATTGTGAAGGGATCATTCTTGGAAAGGGTAATGAAATACAAACAACATATATTTACTAAATCAAAAAACTATCTTGAAGATCTGAAATGAAAAAGTCTGAAACATAGATGTAAACCATATACATACAAATGAAAGAATCAAATTATGCACACAAACTTAAAAGCATCTCAGGATAAAAATTTTTATCAAGAAATGAAGTGATATCAAAGGTGATCAAACTGATCATAAACATAAACTAGATTATAGATAAAAATATGGCTTATATAATATATTTCATTCCAAATATTCAGCCTTCAAAACTTTCTGAGAGTCTGTCATATGTGTTTCTGGTACAATAGCTTCAGAAAATCTAACCCTTCCCAAAACAAAGAGCCCCCTCCTCTACTCTTACTACCCTTCTCCCTTTTATAATTACATAAGAGTTACAAAGACTGTTATTAGATTCAAAATATGCCCAAAATAGCAAAATCGGATTCTGAGGGAAATCTCGCGAATTTCTGAAAAATGGGTCTCAAATAACCCTTCATATCTCTCGATCCGGGACACCTGTGAAAACAATGAGAGAGGGTTTTTTGTATGGTTCCTTCATGAAAAAAAACCTCTCTTAGTTTTTAAAAATTCTTCTCCAATCGATCGGAATATGCACCTAAAGATGATGACTAGAATAGGAAATCATTAAATGAAACATGGAAAATAGGTTGTAAAGATTCATTTGAATCTTCCAAACCATGACACCTGTTGCAAAAATGAGGGAGGTTTTTGTGAATGAGTCTGTTCTAGACAAAAAAAACTTTTGGTTTTCTAAAATTCGTTTCCATCGCCTCATAATCTGCGCCCAATGACAATGACTAAAATAGAGGACATTCTGGTAGCGTTAGACTGTGTAGCCTCCATGTATTATGCTACGGGAATGTACTAAGTCACATTTCACTCAACATTCATAAACCATTAGTAAAAGGGTTAGGAATTATATTGAAATATATATTTGAATACCTAAAGGAATATTTAGTGATTATAAGCCATATTATGATAAAAAATAGAAACAAAAATAAAAATAAAAACAATAAGAAATACGAAAAAAATATTAAAAAATAAAATTAAAAACAGAGATAAAAGAAAAACCAGGAAAAAATGAATAAAATTGGGATTACAATTTCCAGTTCTAACACCTGCCTCCAGCTAGGGGATGGAATCCTCCTTGTGAGGTTCCAAGATCATGCAGACTAGTGCCTTCTCCTGAAACTATCTCTGACATCTGCACCCTATCTTATCTTCCATTCACTGCTAACCAAAGGCTGCAACTTATTTTTCCCTGCATGCTCTGAAATGACCCTGTTCCGTGAACCAAAACTGCTTTAATGCAAGTGAGAATAAAAAGCACCAGTACCTTGTATCCATTGGGTGATGGATTCTTATGTTGATCTATTGTATTCTCATCTAAACTATTGCACACCATAATACGTTAAAAAGAAAATTGTTGAAAACAAACTGCACTACAAACCGAAACCAAAGCAAACTCAAATGTTGATTCATTCAGCTTATTTATATATAGGTATTAATGTAATCAACTGAACTCTGCTTGATCAAGTGTAATCCCATTTCCAATCAAACCAAGAAAATATTTCAATGAGAACCATAACTCCATGCATGCCACTGTTTGAGAATACCCAGAAAAGATGTAATAAATGCAACAAACAGTATATAAGAAGTTGATACTTATAGATTGAAACCAGAAGCATGCCAAAAGATGAAGCATTATAAACCTTTGAAAAATACAACTCCATCCAAGAATCCACAGGATCATGAAACTCGTGAAAAATTATTCCTTTGTGCTGATAAAAAAGAATGGATTGCAAATGGGTGTCCTTAACTCTCAATACTCCGTTAGAATCCTCTGCTCCATGAGATAATGCAATAAGATATCAATATATAAAATCTTCAACTATATTGAGCTTATCCTGTTTGATATCTTCCACAAACCCAAGCTGACAGATTTCTGAAGAGTATTGCTTAACTAATGAGGACTGAAAGAATGGTTGTAGTATTTCTCTCTTATCTTGGTCACTGACCACATAATTATCAAATAAAGGAGGACTGGTGGGAAATTCAGTGAGGATTTGCTCTTCTAAATCCTCTTCATACCTATCAAAATAGGCATATCTTCATAATGGTTTTGAGCAGCAAAGTTATCACGACCATGGATGTTAGACACATATAATATTATGTTCAAAGTATCTACAGTCTGGCTACTATCAATTTGAGAGTCAAAGGAATTCATAAATTTTACTTATTCAATAAAAAGATTGGAATATAATTCACCTACAATCGGTTGTTGCTGATCCTGGAATTTTCGATCTAAAACTTCAATGTCTTCATCATATTCATCATAAAGTGAAGCATTCTGAAAAATTTTCAATGATGATGCTGAAGGTTCATGTTTTTCTTCATTCAATAAATCTTGAAAATCCTTTTGTGACATCATATCATCATGTAAACAACCAAAATATTTTTTAGAATCATTTGAACCAAACGCTTCAACAATAATTTCTTCATTACAAGGTTGATCTTCATCTCAAAAATGATGTCCAACATGATTTAAAACAATAGTTTGTTCAACAAAATATTGAGCTCCAAAACTATTTAAAACATCCTGAGAACATTCCAGACCATCTTCGTTGATCTCATCACTAAAATCATTTTCAACATGACTTAAAACAATAGCTCGGTTATCATAATGATTATGATATTCTTCCTTGACAACGGAAATTGAAAATATTTCCTCTTTATCTTCAACTAATTCTGAAATCACAGCTTCTTCATGACATGTTTGGAATCCTTGACTACATTTATCATCATAACTTGTTGGATCACATAAAAAAGTTGTATTATGGAAATCAGCCTGCTCGCAGCAATTTTTCAAAAGAAGTTCAGCTGAGAAAATATACTTACAATGTTTCCGGAAACATGCATGGAATTCTCTCAATGAGGAAATGATAGCAGCAGGATGAGAAACATATCAATCTCGTGCATCTTGCTCGAGTGAATACATGAACATTTTCATGAGTACATCCCGATGATGAATTCCCAGCTGATACATAACTTCATGAAATTTCAACAAATGTGCTGCTGGATTGTCATCTTTTTTCTCTCTGAAATGTGGAAAGAAATATCCCCACTCATCCATGATAGGTACCGCATTTGGAAATATTGGAACAACTGAAAAATTGAAAGGTGCAAACCTCCGAGCCACAATGGCTTCCATGGTCTTGAACATCTTGAATCAGTGGAGTCGCCAATAGTTCCTTCCTCCGTGAAGTCGCCGGTGAAAAATTGTAGTCTAAAGCATGTAACCAACCCTTGTTCACCATAAAAGATTGTATCTATTGATGTTAATACCCAAAGAAGATTTTCTTCAATTATGTCCCCGGCAACGGCGACAACATATGTTTGCACTAGAAATTGTACCTAGACTACAAAGGTATAAGCTAGAACATCCAAAAGAAAAACTAAAAAAAAATGGTTTAATTTTTATAGATTGCGAAGGAATCATTCATGGAAAGGGTAATGAAATACAAACAACATATAATTACTAAATTGGAAAAGTATCTTGAACATCTAAAATGAAAAAGTTTGAAACATAGATGTAAACCATATACATACAAATGAATGAATCAAATTATGCCCACATACTTAAAAGCATCTCAAGATAAAAACATTTATCAAGAAATGAAATGATAGGAAAGGTGATCAAACTGATCATAAACATCAACTGGAATATAGATCAAAATATGGCTTATATAAAATATTTCATTCCAAACATTCTGTCTTCAAAACTTACTGAGAGTCTGTCATATGTGTTTCTGGTACAATAGCTTCAGAACATCTAAACTTTGCCAGAAAAAATAAACCCCTCCTCTACTCTTACTACCCTTATCCATTTTTTAATTACATAAGAGTTACAAATACAGTTATCAGATCCAGAACTCTAGGGTCGAATATGCCCAAAATAGCAAAATCGGATTTTGAGGGAACTCTGGCGAATTTCTGAAAAATGGGTTTCAAAGAACCCTCCATATCTATCGATCCGGGAAACTTGTAAAAAACCTCAGAGAGGATTTTGTTTATGGTTATTTTATGAACAAAAACCTCTCCTGATTTTTAAAAATTATTCTCCAATCGATCGGAATATGCACCTAAAGAGGATGACTAAAACAAGAAATCATTAAATGAAACTTGAAAAATAGGCTGTAAACATTCATTCGAATATTCTAAACCATGACACTTGTTGCAAAACTGAGGGAGGTTTTTGTGAATAAGTCTATTCTGTACAAAAACCTCTTTTGGTTTTCGAAAATCTATTTTCATCTCCTCGTAATATGATCCCAATGACAATGACTAAAATAGAGGACATTCTGGTAGTGTTAGCTTGCGTAGCCTCCATGTATTATGCCGCGGGAATGTACTAAGTCACATTTCACTCATAAAATGTTCATAAAACTTTAATAAAAGGGTTAGGAATGATATTGAAATATATATTTGAAGACCTAAAGGAATATTTAGTGATTATAAGCCATTTTATGAAAACAAATAGAAACAAAAATAAAAATAAAAACAATAAGAAATACGAAAAAAATATTAAAAAATAAAATTAAAAAAAGAGATAAAATAAAAACCAGGAAAAAATAAGTAAAATTGGGATTAAAATTTCCAGTTCTAACATTAGCCATGACCGACATGCCATCTTGTAATTATTTTTAGTGAAGGGAAAATAGTCATTGGATTCATGATTCTAATGGAGGAGTGGATGTAATGCTTTTGCAGATATTAAGATCATTGGTAGTAGCAACTTATATTTCTCTTGTATTTCTATAACTTTTCCTCTCTACAGATCTTACATGAAATAAAGGACTTGAGCAACAGTTTAGGAATTATTCAAAGTCTTTAAGCACGAATATTTTGTTAAATGATGAGAGTAGTATCCATATATTCCAATTTCAGTTGGCCTCTGGCCTATTCTCTAGATGTTCATTTTTGTTAGGCAGGGACTTCAAGCTCGGTTGGCTATTTGTTTTAATTATATATGCATTTTGTTGACAAGTTGATTAATGAAGATTTTGCATCCTGTTAAGAACTGCTAACTACTCTGAAACAATTGAGGCTCAGTATGTTCATTCTTTCACTAAGAATTTAGGGAAGTCACTTTTCTAGAAGGCACTCATCTTAGTCCTATCATTATCGCCTTCTAAATTCATCCTCATTTAAATTTGGTCTGTTGTTCCATTCAATGAAATTCCTCTATAATTGACATTATGTCTAATTCAGTTTTTAAAGTTTTT
Organism: Larix kaempferi; assembly: GCA_027924585.1. Taxonomy (NCBI): domain Eukaryota; kingdom Viridiplantae; phylum Streptophyta; class Pinopsida; order Pinales; family Pinaceae; genus Larix; species Larix kaempferi. The sequence continues at coordinate 15,761,486 of BSBM01000111.1, read as the reverse complement.
CTTTATGACTCCATCCCCAATGGAAAGTACTCTGAGCTGAAATTTTTCATATCTCAGTCTCGAATCTACTAGTAACTGCTTCCAACCAATTCCATATTAATTTCTTGTTAAATATGGCTTACTCGTGTGGATATATCAAGGTCTAATAACCTTTGTTTCTCAGTAGGCAAAAAGTGTTATATTAGTAATCTTGTGAGGGATCATCCTCTAATATTAGTGCCAAGTAAAGATTTAAAGTCGGTTGAAAGATGTTCTTCACTTGATCCCTCACAGCGAGGAATCAACTAGAGTACTAACATGAAATGGCACCATTGTCGGGAACGTCAAAGTGAATGAAAGTTTCCATGTTCAACAATTCACCTTGGCAACTCCACATTCTGGTGATTCCACTAGGGATCATACTCAGGTTCAATGTATATACCAATTGCCTCAAGCAAGAAAGAGCATGATAAAGAATATCTAGCAGATCTTGCAAAGCAGGCTTCTAGAGATCAAAAGAAAGTTAGCAGTGAAGATTTTGAATCTGCATCTCCGGGAAGAAATCTTGACAGAGCAAATGGAGAAATTCAGGCATAGATTATTCCTCTCATGTTTCCACAAGAGAATAATCGGGAGATGAAAAAGGGTCTCGATTCTCATGCAAATTTGGAAGATTTAAAAGAAAAGATTATACAAGAGCAGTTGATGCCTTTTCTTTTTGAAGATTCAGGAAGCAAAATGGTTTAAAAGGGAGTTGTTTCTTATGATTTCCATTTTAAAGATCCTATAGCAGCATGTCTAAAGTCTTCAAGAGGAGTAACCTTTTCAAATTCCCTAATTCTTGATCTTAAATTTCCACATTTTCAATGTATCATGTAGCAAAATAAGCTTAAAATGAGCACATGCTTTTTCTTTCAATCAGTTTATCCTTCAAGTTTGTTGTACATTCAGAAGATCAAATTCCTTTACAGTCAAAAGCAGAAAACTTTTGACAAGAAAGTACATATATGGATTGGATTTGGTTTCTAGATTGAGTGCTAATGAGGCTAAGTTTTCAAAGTGTTACAGATGAAGGCACTGGAACTATTATTCTCAACAAATGACAGGGATCTGTTGTCCCCATTGGAGACAATGTTTGTACTAATATTGACCACATTCATTTTATGAATAGTTGAGCCTTATAAACAAGGCATCTTGCTACCCGCTAAGTTTATAGTTATGAGGTCAATGATTTGGATGGTCTGAGTCACATATTTTATTTGTGAATTGGATATGATATCAAGCAAAAAAGATAAATTTATTTTTGTATTATGCCATTATAATGTAAAAGTTTTTCAAAGAAATATGGAAAAGGATAAAGCGCGAGCATCCAAGATTAGCAAGAATTCAGGCTTGAAAATTTGCGCAAGGGATAACCAAAGGAACATGAGCTTGGAATTCAAAACCACTTCATTGACGTGGCATATTCTTAAGAATTCAGGCTCCCCAAAGTGGTAATTTAAAACCACCTTCCTTGCAACCTTGAAACCACAAAATGACAAATTCATAATGGGACATGTGGATGCCAGATAGATAAGAGCTCTACTCCCTAGCCTTAGCTTCCAAATGTGGGCAGTAATAAACATTTTTTCATCAACGGGACCACCCATAGTCTCAATCGTTTTTATCATATTTTGCATATATCGTGGAGAAAATTAAAATGGTAAATATGTTATATGAGCTTCATTTGCAAAATACGAGGATTCTTTTGACCTTCCAGTGATAAAATGGTGTGCTCGATATGTGTAGAAAAAATTCTCCAGAAGGATCGACGTGCATAAATGATGTGCTCATCTAATTTTCGTTTAAATATTATGTGAACACTTGGAATGACTATTAAAAATGCTTATGGTATAACTACTTTATATATTCAAAGCATGAAGAGTAGATAGTGGAGACAATAATCATTAAAGGATTATTAAATACTTTAATCCATATGATATGGCAAGGTTACGTAGGATTTTATAAAGTCTACATGAAATTGGAAGGTAGTTTGGAAAAGTATAAGTTTTGAAAGGAACATCATAATGTGAGTTGGTATGGAGAGTACATAAAGTCACATGGGTTGTATTATTTTTATAGTAAAAGGTAATTACCCTTTATTATTTTGAAACTTATGTATTTTTGTTAAAAAACTCAGTTTTTGTTACATGATAGAATGTTGTGAAGATGACTTGATATATTTAGTCTATTGGGGAAAATATAAAATATTCTCTAAGCTATTATGATAATTTTTGTAGCATAGGACAATGGTTCATTATTTTAATAGCGAAATGACAAGTTAATAAAAGGAATCTTTTCAAGAAAATCAAGGCCAAGAAACCAAATGGTAACGGGTATATTTGTTTTGTAGGGTTATAAAAGCTAAGGAGATCATTGATCAAAAGGAAGCAACAATTTTTAGGAAGAGATAGGGTTGAGCCAGCCATGGCCAATGGGACATCTTGTAATTCTTTTTAGTGCTAGGAAACTAGTCATTTGATTCATGAATCTGATGGGGGAGCTGATGTAATGCTTTTGAAGAGATTAAGATCATTGGTTGTAGTAGCTTGTATTTCTCTTGTATTTCCATAACTTTTCCTCTCTGCAGATCTTACATGAAATAAAGGATTTGAGCAACAATTTAGCAATTATTCAAAGTCTTTAAGCATGAATATTTTGTTAAATTATGAGAGTAGTATCCAGATATTCCAATTTCAGTTGGTCTCTACCCTATTCTCTGGATGTGCATTTGTGTTAGGAAGGGACTTCAAGCTCGATTGGATCTTTGTTTTAATTCTATATGCATTTTGTTGACAAGTTGATTCAAGAAGATTTTGCATCTTGTTAAGAACTGCTGACTACTTTGAAACAATTGACGCTCAATATGTTCATTCTTTCACTAAGAATTTAGGGAACTTGTCCAGGACACACTCCTCTTAGTCCTCTCATTATCACCTTCTAAATTCATCCTTGTTTAAAGCTGGTCTACTGTTCCATTCAATGAAATTCCTCTCTAATTGATATTATGACTAATTCAATTTTTAAATTTTTCCTTTATGACTCCATGCCCAATGGAAAGTACTCTGAGCTGCGAGTTTTCATATCTCAGTCCCGAAACTACTACTAACTACTTCCAACAAATTCCATATTAATTCCTTGTTAAATCCGACTTACTCTTCTGAATATGTTAAGGTCTAATAACCTTTGTTTCTCAATAGGCAGAAAGTGTTAGATTAGTAATCTTGTGAGGGAGCTCCCTCTAATCTTAGTACCAGCTAAAGATTTAAATTTTGTTGAAAGATGTTCTTTACTTGATCCCTTACAACTAGGAATTAATTGAAGTACTAACAGGCTCTAATACCAATTGTTAGAAAAATAGGATCCCAAAGCAATAACAATAAATAATATGAAAATATAAATCACATAAAGCACATTTACAAGAGAGACACCAATATAACGTGGTTCACCCAAGATGGGCTACGTCCACACAGAAATTCTCGGTCCTTGTTATTATACCATCCAACAAATGAAGGGATACAGCCTGCAGCACATCCGCTGCAACTTCCTCTTCACTCTCTCACAATCTCTCTCACACAATCATAGAGATATTTACAATGCTACAATACCAAACCGTATTAAAATGCCTTCCTAATTCTAAAGAGAGAATACCATGGGAAAATACCACGGAACAGCCAATACCACGAGACCATAAATCACCCATTATTGACTAAGTCATGACTATGAAATTACAACATTTTACAAGGCATCTTTTTCAAAATTTTCGCTGCAGGGGCGCTACCCCCGAACCCCCACCAGAGGGGATCCCAAACTAGTCACCGCTGTTAGAGCAATATTATACCTTAGTACCTTAATCATTAATTAATTTATGGTTATTCGGTGCTAAAATGGTTAATAATTACATCCTTAGGTGTGAACAAGGTTATTATAAGTTGGCTAGAACTTGTTTGGGCAAGTGTGAACTATATAACAATGTATGGGAAAAAGTATGGGTAGAATTATTGGCCAAGGGTGGTCAAACTAGCTGTTGGGCGCTCTCCCACATGCATTTATTACTACTAGCATGCCTAAAGCACCTTCCTTCCCTGTTTTATGGATCTGGGTTTGACCATAGGCGCACATGCATTGAACCTAGTCATTTTCCCCTCTTTTGGATATTTTGGCCTACCCTAGCCTACCTAACTTCCAATCAACCACCTCCTCCACATGTGTGAACACTATTTTGGTCTCCCATGCTCACACAATGTTCACATGCACAATTTGGACCTATTTGGGATATTTTGGAACCATTTGGTCAAGCTAAGGGGGTTTGGTTCTAAATATAAGCTAGCTAAGTGTGGACACTCCAAGTGCATCATATTTCTTCCTATTTCTATATAAGGATGATCCAAACTCTTTGTAACATTGGAAAGTTAATAAGCTTTGATATTTGATCATTTGTGTTTCCTGGTTTTTGATCATTTGTGCTGACATTTGATCATTTATGCCTGGTTTTTTATCATTTGTTTTCCATAAATGTATATGCACTTGTTTCTTGCATAATAAGTTAAATCTTTCAATTGCCAGGTATCTATAGTAGTTAGATCCTACTGTGATAGATATTTTACAACCACACCCTTGGACTCCCTATGGTGACTATTTTGGGCGGGAAAGCCTCCCCAAATCCCCCCATCGTGGGATTGGATCCAGACAAGGCTGAAACACGACCTCTGAATAAGGAAGATCATGCTCCACAACCAACACGAGATATATAATGATGGTCAAACAAACCTTTATGAGTGGGTTTAAAAAAATAAACAACGAATTTTGTGAACATCAAGCAATAGAAGAACATACATCGCTCGATGACATAAAATCTAGGTTCTATACCAACTTCCATGACTATTTTGTTCTATATAATTCGTTTTTTGTTCCATAAATTTCTAATTGAAAAATACATCGATCACATAGTCGATCGCTTCCCATCGTTGTTCACTCCTAGTTGTAAAAATTGAGAACAATGAAAAAAGGATTGGGAGTGTTTCCTAAGAAAAAAAGAGTGGGAATATTTGTTAGAGTATTAAAAACCCATTTCATACTTAGGATATCATTTATTAGTCATTTTTGATTAATTTCCTAGGTGTTGACTAGGTAGTTGGCCTAATTTTGGCTTATTATGCCACCACATGCCATCATGAGTCATAGGGGTGCACTTGGATAGATTTTGGATAATATTTTCTCTGATTATGTCTGATTTCATATTATTCCTAGAATAGAAGTGCGCCTTCCTGCTTTATCCTGCTTTTTATTACCTTTAGTGGAAAAGGTAAAGCTAGTTGACTTAAAAACTGGATTTTTTTGGCCAACTCACCTTCCTTGTTTTTATTCTCTCCAAAAGACATTGTTTAGTTTATTTTCCATCACTCAACACCTCACAAGACCGCTTTTCCCAATTAGTGATCCTTAGGAGTGATTTGCAAAGTGATTTTGTCACCTAGGGGGTTTTTCTCAATATTTGTAAGCCTACTTTTGTGAGGATTTTAAATGAGTTCTTTGGATTTCAAATATCTAATGTAATTATATATTTGGACATCCATTACATAGCCCATGTTTGGAGGATGTACTATTATTCCATAAAATTTTATTGCGTGCATCAAATTCATGACTGTTTTGAGTGATCTTTGACTAGTTTTTGCATGACAATTTGTGAGAGTAATTGTTTGCTTTGCAATATTAGCCCGTGACTTAAATTTTACATGGTATCAGTGCTCAATTAGCACAAGTATTCTTCTATTATTTTTATGTGGGATAGAACCAGTCTCACATGGGCACAACTCAGTCTTAGAGGGACACAATACAACATCACGGGGGCGTAATTTAGTGAAGCCATGGAGCAATCACAACAAATCATCTTGACACTTCTTTAGGCCTCATAGTTCTACTCTTGCAAAGAAGGGTTATGTTCAAAAGAGGGTTATAGTATAGGATTCTACTCAAATTCCTTATCGGCTCCAAGGTAGAAAATATCTTATGGATTTGGCCTGCAAACATGCTATTTGTGATGTTAGGGCGAGGTGACATAAATCTCTTAAAGGGAATATTAGAGTGAGCCATATGTTTACTAAGGTTAATCAGTTCTCTTAATGTCCCTAAATTGCATATTTCTTGGCTAGGACTTTGTTTGGATAGATGTTGTTGGTAGATCTAGTGGCCTAATAACTAGTTGGAAGACTAATTTAGTTCTATGCACTAATATATGGGTTGTTATGATAGGTATATGTACTATTTTATTTTCAAGGAATGTTATCTCCATCATCAATATTTATGGTCCCTATCAATACACAGTAAGCTACTATAAAAGGTTATTCAAATCAAGTTTGTTGGAAGGTGATAGAGTTATTATTGGTGGTGATCTAAATTTTTCTTTGGGAGAAGGAGAGATTTGGGGTCCCAAAGCTCAGTAGAACCCTTTTACTGATTATTTTTAGAGGAGGTTAGATGAGAATTTTCTATTGATATCCTTTCGATCAAGGTTAGGCCGACATGGAGGAACAAGAGAATATGAGAGGAAAAAAATGCTAAAAGGTTGGATAGATTCTTAATATATGAAGGAACTATGAAATCAGATGTCAGTTTAAGACAATAGGTTGGGGAGGGTGGGGCTTATGATCATCTCCCCATCTTCTTGGAGGCTATCCTGGATATGGACAAGCCACCTAGATCTTTCAAGTTTAATTCAATTTGGTTGGAAGATGAGGATTATAAGAATCTGGTAAAATTTTTATGGGTTCATCTTGATGATAGTAATCCAGAATCAATTGAAATTCATTTTTTAATTAATCTCAAAAGCATTAAGGCTATATCTACTTCTTAGGTACTAATAGAAGAAAGAGATGAGACTTGGAGCTTAGAAGGATTGAAGATATTTTGATTATTTTCATGACATCCATAAGAAAGGGTTTCTTACTTTGGAATAAATTATATATGTTGTTGAGTTGGAGGTGAGAAGAACAAAAAATTTATGTGAAAATGAAGCAAATTGGAGCTTAAAAACAACGGCCATCTGGATACTAAAGGGGGACAAAAATGCTAAATTCTTCCATAATTATTTTAAACATTGGAAAAATACAAAATATTTATGGAAATTTGAGGAGGAAGACGGTAGGCAGGTGATGCGATTTAAAAAATTTCCATATCTGAGGTAAACCACTTCAAAAAAAATTTAAGGAGCAAGAAGGGGTTTCAGTTGCTCAGATTCCTATATTATAATATTCTTATCCCTCTTTTGTTAATCAAGAAAAAAATTTGGAATTAATGTGGGTGGTTTATTTTGAGGAACTTAGGGAGGATATCCACTCTCTATAGAAGGATAAAATCCCCGAACCTGATGGATGGCCGGTGGAGTTTTTCATTGTATTTTTGAATCTTTTTGAAACATAACTCTTGGTGGTGATAGAAGAATCAATAATCAATGGGAGAATAGTTGCAGCGTTCAATTCTACTTTCCTAGCCCTTATTCCAAACGTTGATCAGGTGAACAATTGTAAGGACTACATGCCAATCTCCTTATGTAATTGTATTTACAAAATGATTGCTAAAGTCATAGCTTGTAGAATGAAGAGTAGTTTATCCAGTTTTGTTTCCCAAGAACAATTTTTTCTTCCTTAAGGGTAGACATATTCATAAAGCTATTGGTATTGCACAGGAGGTGATGCATACAACTAAGAAAAAAAATACCCTGCAACCATTATTAAGGTGGACCTTTCTGTCATGTCCCAAATTTGGCATTGGGTTACAATGGCCTAATCACATTGGCCCTATTCATTAGATTTTGTCAAATTGATGCTAAAGGTCAAATAATTGCCAAGGAGGAAAATTACTAGTTTCCTAGGTTTGGGGTGGAAGCTTTGGGATTTGGAATAATGGGGATAATAAATCATGTTTGAACATTAGAATGGCATAAATATTTAATAAAGGAGATAAATAAATATATACAAGTGAAAATCAAAGTGGCATTTGATCATGAAGACACATGGAGGAAGTGGGACCCACATATGGCTAGATTTCCCCACTACACTTGGAATCATTCTCTCACCAATTCGAATTCAAGGTGAATGGTAACATACTTGGTGGAGTCCAAAAGTTATTATTCATTGCATGACTCATACAAGGTCGAAATATAGAGGAAGAGTAACTCCCATGGAAGAGGAAGAGGCAATTTGGAGCTAGTGAGACACTTGGGCTAGATTCCCTAGCTCTATGACAACAATGATGAAGATGCTATGACACCTATGACACAAATCAGAACTGAAGGCTGACATATGACATAAATGACATGTCAGGGCTAAAAATAGACTCCAAGAGGGCGCTCAAGGGTGTTAGGGAAGCTAAGATGCTTCCACATGTGATTTGGTGGAAGTGGGAGACTAGGAATTGTTGTACAAGTGGCGTTCTTTGGAATCTTTTCCCAACTTGAGTTGGCATGAGTCTCTTGGAAGGAATTCGACCCATGGAGTACATTAGAAGTTTATAAATGTCAATAACAAAGAATGAAACCAGCTTTTGATCATTTGTAGAATTTGCAATTGCATTTGTGAAGAGGGAGAGCTAGTGGATAACTAGTTTCTTGCCTTAGCCAATTTCGAGGGTGAAGATTCCCATCCAAGTTGGTAATTGGAAAGGCCATTCAGACCTTTCATTTGGAGATTTAATGGATTCTTTATTTGCAGGTGTAAGCTACAGGGAAGCTCATGGTTTCTTCTATTGCATCTCACTCCTTCAACCATTTCCAGTTTTGATGGCATATTCTTGATCCTTGAGGGAGGGCGTTTTTGGTGAGCTATTGTACTCTTTGGGGGAGATTTTAATGCCCCATTTATTTTGTAATATGAATTAAATTCTCTGTTCTTCATATCCAGAAAGTTTCAGATCGAAATTCCAAGTAGAAATGTATAAATCTCATTTTTAATGGAAGAGCAATGCCATTTCCCCACTACCTTGTTGTGAATCAATGTAATGCTGATGATTTCAAATGAATGGATGATTCTCTGATATATTTGTGATACATATACTTCCATGGATGTCTTATACAAGTTTCATTTACTGTACTTGAGCATTTGAAGCATTTTTACTCAGTTTATTTGTATTGGGAGGTGAAATAGTGCCATTTCCACAAGGGTCGAATTGGGGATTTTTGCAGTTGAATGGGAGAGGGTGAGAACAGTTGTAATAAAACATTAATGGTGAATATGTGACCTTAATAACATACTTAACACCTTACATACCTATGTTCATAAATTTGAGTGGGTTTGGAGGCATTTGGGAAGCCATTTTCAGTACTTACCCCAGGGGGATTTGAACCCCAAATTACTAGTAAAATTGCATACTTGGTCCAGAATATTAAGAGAGTTTTTAGAGGTCTTTTGGTGTCCATATGTCATCCCTAAACATCATATTCAAGTACTAATATCATTCATACACCTTCCTTAAATATTTGAAGGGATTTGGAGTCAATTTGAGACTTAGAGACCAATACTAGTCAAAGGGAAATCACTAGTAAAGTTACCTACATTGACCAGAATTGAAAGAGGATTTGAAGAAGTATTTTAAAGTTCCAAAGGAATCCCTGAAACACATATTTATGTTATAATATCATTCATATACCTTCTCAGAAGATTTGGGATCATTTGGGGCAAATTTGGGACCTAGAGATCAAAACTAGTCAAAGGTCTAACTAGGGAAAAAAGTGAAAAATTGCCATTTTGATAAAATTCCTAACAAGGGACACTACACTTTCCAAGGCATATGAGAATTTCAATTGGTTATTTTGTATGCTTGTCGTATTTTGGGTTGGTTTTCAGCGACAATTTGTCAATTGGGTCTTATCTTGTGTACAACCTGTCTCTTTTTCCATTCAAATAAATGGATCAGCTTCGAATTTTTGTAGACGTGGGAGGGGCTTGAGATAGGGATATCCCTTGGCCCCTCTTCTTTTTAGTCTAGTTGTGGAGGGATTGAGCATATCTATAATTCAAAAAAGGTCTTTTGGTTTTGTTGGAGGAATCAGTTTGGGTGGAAATGTTTGCATTACTCATCTACTATTTGTAGATGACATTCTTCTCTTCATTGATGGCTCAAGGAGGGATATTGCAAAGCTAAAATTTATCTTGGATCTTTTCTCTGCGGAAATAGGGATGATGATTAATGGCATAAAGTCCTCAATTTCTCTTATAAATTTGGATTATGAGAATTTTGCTTGGATCTTTACCCTTTTTATTTTGAAGTTGCAAGAATTCATGATGGACTCAATTATATTGGTTTTGTGTTAAATCCTAATGAATACCATAGGAGGGGATGGGCATGGATGATTGGTAAATTGAAAACATATTGCAGATGTGGTGCATAAAATTGATGAAACATGGTGGTAGAATGGTCTTAAATAAATCAATACTTGAGACTATTCTTGTCTATTGGATCTCATTAGCTTATGTTCCTACTAGGACACTTGAGAATATTAGGAAATTATGTTAAAACGTTTTATGGAAGAGAAGCCCTAAGGATAAGGATTTTGCATGGGTAGCTTGGAACAATGTTGATTTTCATAAGGAACTTAGTGGATGGTGACTAAAGAATCCAAACAGTTTTTCTAAAGCCCTTGTAGCAGAGGACACTTGGATAATTCTCGAAGCGGAAGGGATTTGGGTCAAAGTGATTTATCAAAAGTATATTTAAACTATGCCCATTAATGAATACGTCAGCACAAATGATAAATCCTCCTCGAATGATTATGTTATGTGGATAGTTCTTTTCTCTGCTTTCAATTTGATTGGGGAATGTATTTTTTGGAAGGCGAGGGATGGTAGAAAACTACAAATTGGATCAGATGAGTGGATAGAATTCTCTGCTATATACAATATCCCAGATCATATGATAGACTCCCTTCAATATCAAGGTAAACAAAAAAATGTTTCACATTGATGACGTACTAAATTCTAATCCTTTCAATCAACTGTGGCTTACATTGTTAGGATATTCCTATACTCCATCCTAGTCCTCCTAGCATTTCTGTCATTTTCATTTTCAATCATGCATGCAAAATTAGGGTTTGCATGCATCTAGTCATCAGTTCCAGCACCTAGCCCTCAGCAAACTAGCCCCCAAAGCTTCTTTCAGATTAGTTTCATCTCTCCTAGAGCTTAGTGTGCCCTCCTTTCACCTACTGCATAAGAATGGCACCTTTCTTCACCTACCAGTCTAGTTTAGTTCAGTTATCTTCAGTTACTTCCTTAATTTAAGGATTAACTGACTCCTAACTGACCTTACCACTCCGATGGACCTCCAGTGTGACTAGATAGCCTATTCTGACTCTAGTTAGTTCTATCTGCGCCCTCCACTGAGCCTCCTTCACTACATTAGTGCTTCCATGTGCCAGTTACACCAACGGCACTCAGTTAGACTCAATTTGACTCCCGGTTGACCATTATTTGTGCATTGATGACTTCACTGATGAGAAGGTGGACTCCTAGTTATGCATTGATGAATCTCCACTGATTATGGATCTGTGCATGAAGGCCAATTCGAATCCTCATACTCAGCATTGTATCTTTACCAATTTATTATTCTGTTTAATGTAACATGTGTAATTATTCTGCCTCAATCATAGTTTCTTTGGATCTAAGTTCTATTGCTTGTCTCTTCTTCTATTATTCCTAAATTCTTTCATTGTGAGGTTTACATCATCTCTTTGGATCTTATGTGGGAAATTTCACATGGTATCAAAGCCATTTGAGAGTATATTCTACCTCCATTCTTGAGAGTTTTTTGCAAGTATTTCAAAGTTTCAATAGTTGCAGCAGCATATTCAACAGTTTCTATTTTGCACTTGTTCCAGCAGTCAAAGATGAGCAATTCGAATGCTTCTTCTTCTCTTTCTCCCATGATCCTCACTCCCTTCAATTACTTCGAATGGAAGGGTGAGATGAAGATTCACTTGATGAACAAAGGGCTTGAAAGATTGGTTTATGAAAGAGATTCCACACCACATATAGCTAGAGAGAGAATCAAGCATCTAAACAAATTGGATGAAGCTTTTGGATTCATATGCCTTCATATGTCCAAAGATCTATTGTTCCATGTTAAAGGATTGAAGTCTCCAAAAGAGTTATGGACCAAATTGGAGAGTCTTTTTGGCAAACAAGATGGGCTAAGAGGCTACATTATTGAAAATGAATTGGTTTCCCTACAACCTAGCAATTTCGAGAGCATTCAAACATTCTTCTCAAAATTTAAAAATTTGGTTGTACAATGCAAGCATTGTGGCATCACTAAGAGTGATGAGCACTTAGTGCTTTCCATTTTGAGCAAACTTGGATCTCAATTTTCTGTCTTTGTATCTACTTTCCACTCTGGGCAAATGTCAATCTCTGGATGGAAGTTTCCTACCTTAGAAGCTTTCACTCAATCCCTCATTCAAGAAGAGGACAAATTGTTTCAAATGGATGCCATCAAAACCTCCAAAGATCTATCTCTTTTAGCTAGTGAAGCAAGTGGAGTGAATGCAAAAGGGAGGAAAAAAGACAAAGGAAAGAAGCCATCAAGATCCAATAATGAAAAACAAAAGAGACCAAATTGTTCCTACTGCAAGAGAGGAAACCATCCTGAGAATGCTTGCATGCACAAGAAGATTGATCTTCTAACCAAGCTTCTTGAACAAAACCAAATTGTTGTTCCAAAAGAAGTAAAGATGTCTGATTTTGGAAGTGGATCTGATGATTGTCATGCATTGATGGCTGGTTTTTCAAAAACAAAATCCCTCCTCATAGATTATGGAGCCTCTAACCACATGATTGCATCTGAAGAATCTTTCTCCTATTTGGATCTCCAAGATGGGCCTACCATTCACATGGGAGACAACTCTCATATTTCTGCCAAAGGATTGGGAACAGTTCATATGGAGCATGGTAAGTTCAAAAATGTCTTATTTGTTCCTTCTCTTACAGCTAATTTGTTGTCAGTCTATCAAATGACTCATACAGGATCACCAAAACAAGTAATTTTTGGTCCAAACACAGTAGAGATTACAGAAATCCCTACTGGAAAGGTTATAGTGAATGGGATTGCTAATCATGGCTCAAAGGCATATGAGTTCTCACACTTCATGCCTTTCTCTCCAACTATTCCTTCAGATTCTGATGAAGATCACAGTGACTCCTCTTCTAATGAAGAAGAAGATCAAGATTTTGATGTTGAGATCATGGTTCAAGAAGATTCAGATCCAGAACCAACACCTATTCTCAGTCCAGATTCAAGGTCAATATGGGCTCACATAGTCCTTGCTACTACTGAGAACACATTCGATGATTTATCTGTTCACAGAACTACTAGACTTCAACATCATGCCAACCTTGCATTATGCCATCCACCTCTCCATGAGAGATGTATCATGATGATGGGGTTCTCTCTTCCATCTTTTGGGAAGACTCCTCATGTTCCATTCGCTCCAGATACAGAAAGAGTTCCTGAAAGACTTGCTTCCTCCAACACATTCTCCACACAGTGGGAGACCTTCCTACAGGGGATAAACTTGCCAAGTCTTTTGCAAAAGTTTTCACTGATGAAAGCTTCTTTATTTTCTGTATAGTATGATGGTTCTTTTAGTTATTTACTGTTCATTTGAGGGGGGGTATTTTTCCCATGAGCTTTTCCCCATTTCCTCAGTTTATGGACAGTTCTTTATTTTTCTATCATTTCATTTGATTGTATGGGTGACCTTTGGTCCTAGTTACTAGGGCCCAGGATGGATTAAGAGGGGGTGTTAGGATATTCCTATACTCCATCCTAGTCCTCCTAGCATTTCTGTCATTTTCATTTTCAGTCATGCATGAAAAATTAGGGTTTGCATGCATCCAATCATCAGTTCTAGCACCTAGCCCTCAGCAAACTAGCCTCCGGAGCTTCTTTCAGATCAATTTCATCTCTCCTAGAGCTTAGGGCGCCCTCCTTTCACCTACTGTATGAGAAGGGCACCTTTCTTCACCTACCAGTCCAGTTTAGTTCAGTTATCTTTAGTTCCTTCCTTGATTTAAGGATTAGCTAACTCCTAACTGACCTTACCACTCCGATGGACCTCCAGTGTTACTAGACAACCTATTCTAACTCCAGTTAGCTCTATCTGCACCCTCCACTGAGCCTCCTTCACTATATTAGTGCTTCCATGTGCCAGTTACACCAACCACACTCAGTTATACTCATTTTGACTCCCGGTTGACCATTACTTGTGCATTGATGACTTCACTGATGAGAAGTTAGACTCCTAGTTATGCATTGATGACTCTCCACTGATTATGGATATGTGCATGAAGGCCAATTCGAATTCCACCTAGTGAATTCGAATACTCATACTCAGCATTGTATATTTACCAGTTTATTATTCTGTTTAATGTAACATGTGTAATTATTCTTCCTCAATCAGAGTTTCTTTGGATCTAAGTTCTATTGCTTGTCTCTCCTTCTATTATTCCTAAATTCTTTCATTGTGAGGTTTACATCATCTCTTTGGATCTTATGTGGGAAATTTCACATACATTAGAGGATCCAACCTTTGAGGGTGTAGTTAGAATATACTAGAACAGTTACATAAAATACCTACATGACTTCCACATCCATCTAGTGGAAAGGCAAGAGGAACTAGTTTGGATAAGGAAATAGAATGGAGTTTTCTATACTGCTAGCAAGGGGTACATAGTCACCATAGAGGAAGAATACAGTCATGAGATCCCATGGTGGATTTTAGTGATCTGGAAGATAAATTGCGGTCTGAAAATGAAATTTTTATTATGCCTGGTTTTACATAATAAAGTTCCTATTTGGGACGATTTGAAGAGAAGGTTTTGGATTGGGTTGGGTTAGTGCCCTCTATACAAGAAGAGTAATAAAAGGTTATACCATTTGTTGATTCATTTCCTTTATGTTAAGAGAATATGGAATTTTGTCTCAATAGTCAAAAGTGTTCAATTTGTCTAGTATGGTTTGACTATTCAAGATGCTTTTATTGCATGGAAGTACAATGATATTTTCAAATATTTTATGGATCTTCCAGTTATTCAGATTTGGAGTTGTTGCTTGGAAAGAAACATTGTCATTTTCAATGACATTTAATTAGCTCCAAAATTACAGGTCTCGAAATGTTTGGTCCTCCTTAGTTTATTTTTGTAAGAAGGATGTCCTCCAAAAAAATAAAAGAGTGGTGGCAGAAGTTATTGATAAAGATAGAACTTGGGAATTCTTTGATGGTGCTTCACAGGGTCATCCAGTGAGGGGAGGTGTAGGTGGCATTGTTTATTTCTCCGGTCTCCATTGGATTAAGTTCTCTACAATTCTGGGTCTGAGCACAAATAACAAAGCTGAATTGATGGATTTAAAATTAACCTTGCAGTTCGCTATATCCAAAAGAATTAACAATATACAAGTTTTTGGAGATGTTAAGATTGTGTTGGATTGGATGCGGTTAAAATGGCATCCAAAGAACATCTTTCTCCAGGAATTATATGAAGAGATGATTCAAATAATAGGTTTGTTTAAGGAGATCACTTCCAACATATCTATAAAGAGAGGAAATCCCAAGTAGATTTTCTTTCCAACCAGGGTTTACAAGAGGTGGAAGGTATGTGGAACCAATGGGAGCAAAACCATGTTAACTTGATGGAATTCGAAACCATATCCATTATTCATTTTTTTTAATAGCTCAAATCCCAAAAGAACATCAATACTTGCAATTAGATTCCGAGAGTAAGCAGCTGGCGCATATGAGGAAAATAAATCCAAATGCAAAGAATTCATGCAAATAATCATAATCTACATAACATAACTACTTCCAATGTATTTAGAAGCTAATTGAGGATTTCCATTTGGTTTTTAGCTGAGACATTAATTTACTCATCCATAGATGGTGTGAATATAATAAACCAATAAAATTCATGGAAACGCTGGGAGAGATATGGAGTTAGGTCAGGTAATATGTGTAGGATGTGAATGTCTATTCTCTATAATAGATGTATTTAGCACTTTTCCAAAATACTTAATGAAAGCGGCCCGATAATAATTACAACTTTTTTAGGGAGGATAGATGGATACACCGGTGAGGCATAGAATTACATGGGCTAGGTTCTATGCCTCACATGAGCTTCACAATATGTAGCAAGCGTACCCTCCAATTAATATTTTTGAGTTGTTTAGGTGGAGTTCATCTCGATTGTAGTTTATGACAATCACCACAAAGTGACCCGTCCAAGTATTATTTGTGTACAGGAAATGAATTATCACAATGAAATAGAGATCCCATCAACTATTTCATCTCATTTTCCAGGTGCCAAATGAGAGGGTTGAGCCATACCTTTCTTCTTCTTCAAATTAACTAAAGAATTATCATTATTGATTTCTCTTTTCTCTACTTTTGAATTTGAACAAATATATATGATATAAACAATGCTCATTCCTTTTCGTAGAAGAATGATATGGGCTTACTTGGAAACTACCTTTCCCAATGGGATTTAATAATTATCCTTGGTGGTACTCCATGATCACAGTTTTAGCATTTGTGCATTTCCTTTCAGCAATAGATATTCCTCTATAATTAGGATGGATATTCGACCCATTTGCAGACAATAATAAATGAAATTTTTGTAAATTTAATTTTACTTTACTCATCTAAGAATTTCACTAGTTTTGTGCATTGAGTGCATATCAATTTAAGCATGTTTTATGATCAAGGATAAGGACCTAAATCAGGCCTAGGGTTGGAACCTCAGATCAAATATTTGGCCACTCACACTTGAACCTCCATGAATGTGACAATGACCGACGTGTGGATAGAGAATACATTCGTTGGCGTTGGAAGTTTGATTGTCACTATTTTGAAAATCATTGCAACCCACTAGGGTTTTCTGCTCTACGTAAAACTTGCAAATTGATTGTTGCAACTCGAACAATGATTTCTACATAGTATCATTTTATTATTATTATTATTTCCCCGAGTGCCTTCTCCTGTTCTCAACAATTAGAGCGATTCTTCAATGATTTTTTTTCTTTTTTCACAGCATAACAAATTCTAATAGAAACCAACAACTTTAAGAGGCTATGTGATGTTTTATTTTTATATTATATTATATATATAACACATGTAGAGAGGTAATGTGGATGTTATTTTGGCATGCTTTCTGAACGCAATAGTATGGACCAGTACAAACAGAGGATGTTTGGCCACTGGAGAGAGAAGTTTATTGCCACAGACGGGAAGAAGGAAAATTGGGTTACAGGCTGGAAGAACTAACTCCTCTAATACCTGAACTAAAATGAAGAATTAACTTACCTGAACTGAAGAATTAACATATAGTTGCACATTTGATACATCCAAGATGTCCATTAGAGGAAACGCCTTAGAAACCCTGTGTGGGGGCACTGCTCTCCTCCCTACCAACCTCTCATTCACAGACTGAGGAACCTCGATCCCTCACTCAGCAATACGAAGTCAACCAACACTATTAACATTAGAAAACTACCCACAACCTCCAAACCTCCATTCCTCCAAACACCTAAGGCTAATCAAGAAGAGGAACCCAGTAGGGAGAAGACCCATTCCCCCTCCCCTTCCTCCTATTTAAGATTTTCCAAGCTCCCCTAGGATGGACACATGTCCTCATGCAATAATTCCCATGCAAAAAGGACCACTAAATAAATAATAGATCATATTTACCTATTTTATTTAATTTCCTAAGCCACAATAAACTTAGCTTAATTGTAAAGTTATATATTTATTTTTTTATGAATCCCGTGTCGCATAAAATATTACTAATATAAACCTATATATCCTAATACTATTATGTAGGGATAATACCCACTTGTGTGGCCATCATGAATATGTCCCATGCCTACACTATAACCTAGGTATGCCCCCTAACAATAATGCAATATGTGACAGAGGGGCATTATAGAATCTAACTAAGTAAATCAAGTTTGCAAACCTATTGGAAATAGTATAAGAACCCCAACAAAAATATCACAAACTTCAAGTGGGGCGACATCAAATATTTCCTCATCTTTGAAGGGCTTGATGCCATAGGATGGGTGGCATTACTGGTGGACGCAATTGTCTCACCATTGGCTCAACCAATTGATGGTGTATGGTTGGGGGTGAGGCATTTCCATCAACCTCATTCTTTTTATTACCTCGACCAACATCAAGTTCTTTTGGATACATATTTAAAAAAATAAATGTAGTGGAGTCCCCTTCACCCACATATGTGAGTGGAAGAGTCACTCCCCTTCCTCGATCTCCTCTAACTCTTCTAGTGGGATATTTGCAATTGTGATGCAAGGGATAGGTTTCACATAAATGATATTATTTCCTTTGTCTTGCTCCACATCATATTCCAATCGAAATACCATCTCTAAGGATTTAATCTCAACCAACAATGATTTATTCAAGCGACATTCGTCGATGTTGTGCAAGGGTATTTTGTGGAACACATCCCACTTTCCAGTGTCCTTCTTCGACTTCTCCTTGCCCTTATTTTCCTATGGTTTGGACTAGTTGTCATGATTTTTTATATCCTTGCTCTATCGTATTTTTTTTGAATTAAGGACACCTTTACTAGGCTTCTATTGCGATTGATTTGCAAACCCAAATTCTTGTTTATTCTTCTGCTTTAATTTTTGCTCAATTTTGACAACATATAGGTAAGCAGATCATAGTGAGGATTTCTAGAAAATCCATCTATGTTTGGATGTACCTATGTAGTCCATTGTGATACTTTAGGAATAAGTGTCTTTTGGAGTCTCTAATACCCAACTTTGAGTGCAAGGTAAGAAATATATTGGTCAACTCTAGCATTGTCAAGTCTCTCTCTTAGTGTAAAGTTGCCCATGTTGTATATTAGTCATCACAGTTTTTGACGAGGTAGAACTTCTTTTTGGGGGAATCGATAAAGGTTACCCAAGTGGGTTCTATACCATATATTGTAGACTCATCTCTAGCATGCCTTTCGTAGTAACCATCCAACCAATCTTTTACATGGAGGAAAGACTTAAGGAGTGAAAAGGTGACCTTTTAAATGTCGAATTTTTTCTGAACAAAGTAATAAACCTCTAAAATATTTAACCATTTCTACAAATCATATGCATCTATATCTCCTTAAAATGAAGGAATGTCAAAGTTAACTTGTACCTTGAAAGGCATCGTACCTCTATAATGGCTGCTGGATGAAGGTGTCTCTACCATCATTAGTATTTCACAAAAGGATATAGGAAATATTATCCATCATCTCATTCCTTTGTGGTGCGAGGGATTCCTTGAGTAACAATATAATAAGATATCCTACTCTTTCATCTCTATTTTCTTCTACCGCCATGTGAGGCTTCTTGGTCCAATGAGAGTGATTGTCCCCAATATCAAGCAGTTCAAGACCCAAATCCTGATACCCATACCTCTTTGGGGACCTACACTAAGAAACAACAAGAGTAGATTTCTTTGATATCACTAATATGGATTATTTAGAGAATTAAATGAAGGAAACAATATAAATTGGAAACAAACACACAACTATTTTGTAGAGATCTAACATTAGTACAATAAAACCCAAATTCTATTAATGAATAGAATGGAAAAACATTGTAAAGTGCAAAGAAATACAAACTAGCTCGGATGGTGGTAGCTTAGATTTGAAGAGAGATGTGTTGGCTACACTCATTCATAGGATTTTATTACAAATATACATAAAAGGGATTTGTATCATAAGCATAGAGGCATAAATCTAAATAACCAAAACCTAACTCTATGAGATGAAGTGAAAAAAGGATTTGTGGGCCCCGAGGTGGCTACCTAAATTTCCCAGGGCACAACTTTTAGATACAATCTATATTTAGGGCACACAAGGGCTTGTTGGAAATAACTAACTGAGAATTACAAATTTTGTGTAGGTCCTGAATGGATAAAAATACCATTTGGGGCCTTGAAAAACTTTAGAAAATGAAAAGAAGATGGAGAACCATTACAACTTAGTAGAACAAGTGACTGGACACTAGTAACCACCTATATCACCTATTCAGATTGTTGTATTGGTAAGGGAAGTATAATTTAATAACCGTTGGATTTTAAAAAAGTTTCTCAAGCTCAAACATTGTGAAAGATGCATCAAAACACCACATATGGCATTTCTTAGGGATAACCTCTATGTTGGATATGTTTTCCATTAATTGGTTTTGGTAATTAGTGATGTGTTTATTGGCATAGACTATGGTCAAAAAGGAAAATAGTGGTCCTTCATAGGAAAATGAACCTTTTAGACCTTAGGCATTACAAACAAGGCTTCCAACCATGAAACATGCCCTCTCTATGGGGTCTTTGATTCCAAATAGGTATTTAATGTGGAATTAGTCAATGTTTTACAAGGAGGATGGCCTATGGGCCTTGACTATACCTAGGAAAGGTCAATAAGTTCTAGTGACCAATACTTTTCTTGAAACATAGGCCATAATGATAAATGGAAGGGAATGTTTGAAAAGATTGGCATTACCATAAAAAATAGAATAACATTAATTTTTCTAAGTTATACCAATTTTCCATAAATAAAAGTATTCTAAAAGTTAATTCAATTTCCTAGTTTCATATTTTCACACCATATTCTAGTAGGTTGTGCATGCACCTCTAGTAATTCCTCATACTCAATAGATTATTGTTTTTTTTTTATATTTCCATTCGTATTAACATGTCATGAGTGGAAAGTATCATCATGTACTGGAACCTTTTGACAAATAATATGGTACATGTGCAAGATGAATGATTTCAAGAATGCAAGAGAAAACCTGGTCATATACCTAGTAATGGTTGGTAATACAATGGAAGCGAATGCACCAAATCTTAATTCATTAACAATTGAAATTGCCAAATGGGAAGGTCTGATTTTCCATGCACTTCTTAAAGATATATTCAAATAGCCTACATTGCATGTATTTCTTTCAAATTGACATTTTAGCAAAGTAATATCTATTCACAACATAGTGATATGGATAATGTTACAAATTACGTAGCCATCATGGTTAGTAGCCTCTATTCCAAACTATTTGAAACCATTATAGAATGTAAAACAAGTAAATGAACTTAGAAAAATAATGGCATGTTATGTGTTCCAGGTGAGTCTAGAGAACCTATTTTCAATAAATATGAAAGTACAATTATGGAATTAGTGATACAAATAAAAAATATAACTTAGAGAAGTAAAAATAAAAGTAACAATAATAAATAATATATAGATGAAACAAGGATGTCACCTCTCTAACATTATGAAGAATATCCATGATTAAAAACAAAGTTTATTGTTTAGAAAGTTAATATAAAAAATCAATTATAATATCCACTTGCAATAAGGATATAACCATCATAATTAATGTTGAGAAATAGAAGGTAATTCCATCAATAGAATATTAAGCATTGGTTTTTTTCCCAATTCACAAGACTTTTTTATCCTTTCTTATTGTTACTACGTTTTTTGGCGGACGTAAGCATGACGAAGGGAGCATGTTATCTACCTTAATGATAGAAGTTAGTTTTTTCATCATGTTTTGGTCGTTTTGATCAGGGGATGTCTTATCTATGCATCCTTTTAGTGGGGGAGACTCTCTGAGGCATTTTTCTCATGGAAATTATGATGGTAGATTAAATATGTTTTTTGAAAAGTCTTGTCTTGGCTCGCCATACAACTTGTCACTTGAATTATTCAATGTTGGAAAGTTTGATGAGGATTCTTTGGTGTGTTCACCTCCATCAAAAGGGAGGCGTGCTCTGAATGAGGTGCGCTCAACTGAAATCATCAGTTGGTCTGGTTTGGGTGTTTAGAATAATAGTAGTAAAATACGGTTGTATTGGCAATTGTTGTATGGAAATTCGAACCAAGTTAAAAATACATCAAACATTCGAAATGATACGGGTTCGGTACAATTAACCATTTATTTACCGAATATGAAACTCCAAATCATGGCCGCTCAACATTGACCCGCATCAGCTAGAAAATCGAAATCTTGGGCTAAGTTCAAGTTTGAACAATGACATGCGACTTGTGTGTGCAAGAGTTAAAAGTTAAAAGTTTTAAACTTCAACAACAAGTATGTGCACACTCGATATTGCATTGCTTTTATACTAATACTAACTTACTTGTACATGACTACGCGTAGTTTTTTATTTAAGTTTTATTTTATATGTAATTGCTATTTTAATTTTTACTTTTGGGTGTGTGCAAGAAGATGAGACTCACTTTAGATGCAATTGGGTAAATGTGAAACGCACGAGAATTGTGTAAATTCACAACGCTCGCGCATTATGTAAAACTAGGAATGGCGGGCTCCGAACCTACCATGTCATTTAACATGTAGGATAGGATTAGAAAACGCGCGAGCGTTATGGTGATACATAACGCGCGCGCGTTATGTATCACCATAACGCTCGCGCGTTTTGCTTAATATAACAAAAAAAAACAGATGGAACTAGCCATAGAATGACGACCGTGGCTCGGATCAACAAATTGTTAACTCTGTTGGATTCAGGACATCAGGATAGTGCTAGTGGTGCTCCTCTCTGTCGATCCCATGGCTAGCCGGTTGGTCGAGCCTGCTTGCACATCATCGATATCTTGATCCAAAATTTATGTGATTTTAAACAGGGGATCATGAGCGCGTTTGAACTAGGAAGAGGTAAAATGAGCTAGGTTGAGGGTAATAAATGCTGTATTTGTATGATGTTGCAAGGATTTTGTAATGTGACAAGGTTTTTCTCTATGCTCCGAACATGGAATCCATTAACTATTTAACGCTGACCTTAAATGTAGGGTAAGCATCCCTATAATGCCATAAAGGAAAGAGTTCATCATTTAAAGCATCAACGTACTGGATGTTCAGCCATTGTCCAATGGCTTGCATATGCATCTAGAGTTTAATTTTAATCATTCATGTCACGTCCAATTGAATTTTAATGGGTCCAATTGAATTTTAATTGGTCAATCCGAGCCACAGACGTCATTCTATGGCTCGTTCTATACCCCTACGTTCTAAGAAGGTTGAAGCTGTAAAGCAATAGCTCTCTAGTATTCATCCTGAAACTCTTTTGTTTATGTCTAAGCTAAAGAAGCTCTCAGTTCGTGAGCTAGAACATATCGATCTTAACAGGATTTATACAATCTCTGTTTTACAAGAAATTGACCTCAGAACTTCTCATAGCAATGACAATGAATCCTTCATTTTGCATTTGTTAGCAAAAGAAGATCAATTTTCGACAAAACAATGTAGTTATCACATGTGGAGGCAGCGGTTTCCCGTGGAAAACGAGTGTAGGGTTGAGCAAAGGAAAGATGTTGGGAAATGGACTATTACATTAGCTTTTCCGATGGGCGAGCAGCTTATAGAAGGAAATATGGCAGTTGTAGTTATCTATGCTTTTCTTCCGACGGAAATTGTAATAGGATTTCCATTTATAATATAGGCAGATTTTTTACTGGTTTCGTTAAGAGAACGTATCATTTTCAATAACAAGTGGAACCAGGGAATCCTTCGTTGTGTTCCATTAGCCTTTTGTTCAACATTTCGTGCTCTGATAAGTGGTAATTCACCTCTATCTTCGAAACGTTTATGTAAACCAACAGAAGCTCGAACAATACTCTCTGGTTTTAAACGCATTCTGAAGAAAGCAAGAGGACAAGTTCATCAAAGTGACTTCATTCATCTATATTCTCGTAATGTACACGTATTCCATCCTTATCTTGATAAACAAGAGTTTTATAATAGCTTGAAGTTTTTGGGCGTGGTTATCTCCATGTATTCGGTTGTCTAATTGGTTGACAAGCTTTCCTGACAATTTGTATGTTGAACTTCTTTGTTTTATTGCTGAAAATTGGAAGGGATTTCCAATTCACCTGCAAAACACTCCTTTGTTGAGTGGTTAAATCAGTAT
>BSBM01000111.1:15717500-15732500 GCA_027924585.1 Larix kaempferi | reverse complement strand
TGAATAAGGTGTTGACGATATTGAATATTGCCTAAGTGGGACATTTTGGGTGGAGGATATACGGATGGACACCTCGAATGGGTGGCTTCAAACTGGATAGGTGTTTTAGGTTATCTGCCAGAATGTTATACTTTAGCTTGCGATTGTTTGGGAGTTGTTCTTTAGTCCCATGAGGATTTGTCGAAGCTGCTTAGTGTTGTTTGGTATTTGGGATAAGGTTACTTCAAGCCTGGACCCCTTTCTTCAATGCCAAAATAAAAAGGTATTTTTAGCACTAGTTATGGACTAAGATTCCCATATTACCTCCAAAACTTTGGATGCTAGATATTTTTAAGAAAAATTGGTCTCTTCTTAGCTCTTCCATTTCAATGGATCTCAGTTATCAAACGACTGACATTATGATAGTAGTGTGTATTCTTGTTGAGATCGATTTCCAGGATAGTATTCTTACAGAATTCGCTATTTCAGTTGGCTAGATTCCTTTCCCTAAAACCCTTGACTATTCCAGCATTCTATTCCAGTGTAATACATGTTATATTCTCCACCATCTAGTTAGATAATTCCCTCTTCCATTCAAGAAAACTATCTAGAGAAATAAGAAAGGCAACGAAGGCCTAAAGGCCATTCAAGGGAGGACGAAATGGAAGGAATATATGTGTGATAATAGACCAGAAAATGTAATGACCATGACATATGGGAACTTGTGTATGTATTATATTTAGGAGAACCTAGACATATCCTCCCCAATCCTCTCGGAAGGATCCTACAGGCTCGCAGAGGGTATCCTATCATTGGAGGGATCTGAAGCAGAAGATTCTAAGAGTTAAGCGAGGGAGAATAATGCTATAGAGGGCCTCAAAGGAGTGACTCTTGAATCATCCAGAACTAAAAGGTGTTTTCTATCCATCAACCTCTTTTCCATTGAATCATTGTTTTATGCCTTTCTCATTTAAGCGGAATGGGTTTTTTTCTTTGAATTGAAGAGCGAACTCTATCCTTATGGAGCTCTAGATTCTAGATTTTTTTTCTCGGGGGATGGAAGATTATCCCTTGGTTCTCTAGTGGAATATTATCTATCTTGTTCTCATGCTAGTGGTATTTATGGGGTTGGGGATCCTCCCTTTAGGGATATATTCTTATCTGAGTTCTCTTCGAGTGTTGACGCCTACAATGTGACGATATATTTTGAGACCTTCCTTGTCTCATGGTTTTAGTGTTTACTGTCTTCATTTACGGTTTCTTTTTATTGTTTGTCAACAAATCTGGATCATGCCTGATATTTTTCTCATGACATTGATTTTTTATGGGTCTCTTCTTCTCTTCCGAGTTACCAATCTTTTAGGAGGTTTCCTAAATAGGGGGTGTGTGCAAGAAGATGAGGGTCACTTTAGATGCAATCCTACTTTTTCAAAACTCGTTTCTGGTAAATAAAAACATAACGCGTTTCTGATACTTAGGACTTGGTATGGTAAAACCCGAGCCTGACATGTCACTAGGCATGTAGGATAGGTAACCACAACGCATACGCATTATAGAACTACAAAACGCATATGCGCTATGTAGTTACAAAATGCGTACGCATTATGCAAATCTAAAATCAATTTAAAAACACAGTCACAACCACGTCCGACCACCCACGGCGCTCTTCACGCATCAGAAACACAAATTCAAGGTTGGACGAAGACGGTTTGTGTGCTCTGGAGTATCAGTGGAGCTCAATTTAGTTGGAGGGGAGGCAAATTCACCGGTGGATTGTCATCTAATCAGGTAATTCATTCACCCATACCATTTTTTTGTCATTTCTTAACCTAAATTACCATTTTTTATTGTTTAAAACAACCTAGTTTTGTAATATTTATAAAATTGAGAATAACCCAATCTCTAATTAAATTCACATCTCCCTCAACCAAGATGAGTGAATAATTAAAATGAATCCCTTTTCAAAAACTCAAAAATTCCTAATCCAACCAAAAATTGAAAAAAATAGAAAAAATAGAATTCCATGCCACTTTGTCCTCCCCTCCAACCACAAGGTGTAATATGTTGAAATCAATAAATTTAATGTTAGCTTATGAAGTTGATGGAAATATTTTTTTCTGCAAGGGACGTAAAAGCCAAAACATGTCAAAATAATACTCCTAAATTCTAAGAAGTTTAAACCCAAGTTTTCATGAAAAAGTCACCAATGAGGGTTAAGAAGTGCCTTAACTTCTAGAAAGAAGTTGAACGAAACTTACTTTTTAATTGTTAAATGTTTAATTTTAAGTTTTAAATGTATGTAAGTGAATGCCATTAAATTGCTTACTTGAGTTTGATTTAATACATTTTCAATTTTGAAAAGACGTCATTATATACCATGTATATGTTTCTAATGATTTTCGTATTGATGTTTTTATTGTAGTTGCGGCTATGGACACAAATGCCGAGATACTGATTGAGATTTCCTACTTGAGGGGCATTAGTGCATCTTTTAGTGGTGGTGATAGGATTCGCCGCTCGCTTGCATCAACCTTGGATGCAATTGTTGACACCATTTCAGAGTCTAGCAATGTACTATATGATATTACATCATATAGAGAAAGAAAAAGACAAGAATATGCTGATGGGCTCATATTTGCATTGTTTAGGGACCCTCGGACAGGGGAAATCCCAAATGCAAACAGGCCTCATATCTCCATTGAGTGGTGCACGTTTCAACCATTTGTTGATAATTGGATGGACAGATGGTACATGGTTTTTGATATGCCACCACATAACAACAGGGAAATTCCCTTGTATTTCCTTCAAAAGATGTATGCAGAGTTTGTGTTACATAAACACGTAAACTATTTTGACATCTTGCAGTTTCAGGGGATCGGTGGGGGGATGCCCCAAAACCAACCCAATGCGAGGCTTCGAGACCAGGATCGCCCTATCCCTTCACCTCGCAGGCAGTTTCCTGGGCTAGATGTCCCACCTGCACATCATATTATTTCGCATACATGTGATGCATTTTTGAGTTTGGCATGGGTGGTTGTTCGCCATGGCACTATAGTTCAGCATATGGGTGAGGAAGGGACATCTATCCCTGGTGTGGTACATACACCAAGTTGTCACCATGCAGGACCATCCACTAGTGCAGGACCATCGACACATCCCCATCCTAGTACTGATCCTCACGAGTGCACATCATGTGGTCGTCCCTACTATGGTCTTGCCTCAGATGTTGCCTTCAATGGGTTTTTGAGAGAGGTATGTAGATGGTTAATTGCAATAAATTCTTCATTTATTTTCGTCTTTGTACACATATATATAGTTTGAGCTAGTATAATAATTTTGTGAACTTGCAGTTGATGCTTTATGTCGGCAGCGACGCCCCAGAGTCAGATGTTCCAGACTCTACAGGGGGCATGATGCTACCCATTTGGTAGGCCCATCTTATATAGCACCTATTTCCGTATCTCACACCGAGGTAAACATTTTAAAATTTCAGTTTTTTAATACTTGTTAATTTGTTAATTTCCACATACTTTACATTTTAGTTCACTAATGCTATCTACGGTCTAATATTTCAATTATTAAACTTACAGATGGCAGATCCTTCATTGGGGCAAGGTAATGTGGAGGTAGCACCCATGGTCGTACCGTCCGATGAAACATCTGGGCTCCAGGTAAACAATTAAAAATGACATTTTTTAAATACATGTTTGTTTGTTGAATCATGCATGTCTAGCTACATGAACACTTGCTGACTGTAGGCACCATCCGAGACATCTGGACCATTGCCTGGATTTGTATCTCCCGCTAGGCCATTTGTGAACAAGGGTCGTGTGTATGTGAGGCGTTCTACTCCTAGAAAGACTCCAGCTGCCCACGACCATGGGCTTACTCATACCATGGTAATGTATATCCTTCGATGATATTTGTTGTTTAACTTGAAATCCAGTGCATAAATCATTTTTGTTAATGTTTGAATTGCATGTTTACTGCATCAGGAACCCGAGTTGTCTACTCAAAACCTTGCATCAATGGTTGATGTAGCAGTAAGTGTTGCATCTGCAATGGCAACTGATCACACACAGGTATGTAACTATTTCAACATTATATTTACATAGTTTATTATTGTTGTCTATTTTTTATTCATGCATTTCTAACTATTTCAACATTTTTTCATTATAGCCACCACCAGTAGGAGCAGTTCTTGGCCCCCCCTGGTTCAACCATCCTGGATGTTCAACCAATGGCTCCATCTGTTACACAAGCAACACAATCCCCTTTGTCAGTTGAAGTGAGATTTCCTTCAGTGACCAAGTGTTTCATGCACTTTCCATGCACAAGTTGATAATTGTTGAGTTAATTGTTGAGCTAATGTCTTAGTACATAGTTAGTTTAATTTAACAATTGATATTTAATTTGCAGGATCCAGAGATGCACACTAATCCTAGAGATGTGCCTAGAGGATCAACGTCAGGAAAGAACAAGAGGAAGCTTGAGTTGGATGTGTCTTATGGGATATATGTACATTTGGATACATGTACATGTGACTTTGATAGTTTTGGATAGTTTTGGACACATGTGCTTTTGGATACTTTTGGATATATATGTACTTTTCGATACATTTACTTTTGAAGACATGTACATTGACTTCATTATGCATGTACTTTTGGAGACATGTACATTGACTTCATTGGATACATGTACTTTTGGATATATATGTACCTTTGGATACATGTACTTTTGGAGACATGTACATTGACATTTCACTTATAAATGAATTATACATTTCACTTTGTATTTGTTCTTCGGTTTCCACATGTTATTGTGTCAATCTATTGTGTTGATTTGTGTTGATTATCTATTACTCATGAATGCACTATGTCAAAAGAAAAAACTATTATATTTAAAGGTTTCAACGAACTCATTACATGTGTGCACTAATTGGTATCTAATTAAAAATTGTGATTTTGGATGATCATTACAAATTAAGTCAAACTTTTTGCTCATGTAATTTAATCAAACTAAGTGCAATACAATGTTTTTCAAGATTTCAACGAACTCACTCCTGCACACTAATTGGATAGGTCTAATTAAAATTTGTGAGTTTGGATGATTAAATTACAAGTTAAGTCAATGTTCAAGTGTAATTTAATAAAACTAAGTGCAATACATGATACACATTTCATCAATGCCCAATATTTGATTGTACAATTAGATTCAACACTACATATGAGTAACTACATACAAGTACTCAAAGCAACATTGGTGTAAGGAACAAACGTTACCTCGGGATTCGAGAAATAAAGTGCCTTCTATTGTTGGTTGGGAAGGATATGCTTGGATATCCTTATGGCTTTGAGGTCATCTTCATGTAGATAAGTACTCTTGTGGTCATGTTTCATTAAGGTTTTTTCATGTGGTAAAACCCTTCAGGTTAGGGTTTGTTCATGGTTTCATTGTACTTGTTTTCTAAACATATAATTATTCTAAGAAAGGTTGCTAGGTTTTCTTCCCCATGAGGGTTTCCAGAGATAAAATGTTGTGCCTCTTGTGCATTGTTATTCTTAGCTAGATCCTACATGTTAAATTCTTTATGTAAATGTTTTATGGTTAAATTTATGCATTGAACTAATGGTCATGATTGGTATAAAGCATTTATCTAGATCAAGTATCAAAAATTTGACATGGTATAAGAGGTGAGATGTCAAGAAGGAAATTATACAAGCCTTCAAAAACATAAACCCTAGGAGGACCGAAAGTCTCCAAGTGTCCCAGACGAAAAGTCACCAAGTGTCTCTGAATGGCATTTTCATGTGACTTGCACCTCATCATAGCTAGGAAACCGGAGGTTGGATCGACAAACCGTCGACTCCGTTGGTCTCCTCGCATGCGATTACCTCTAGGGGGGCCTCTCCCTCGTCTTCTCATGGCCCAGTGCCTTCATTGTGCATTCATTTCGTAAACTAGGGTTTTGCTTAGTTTCATTGCATGCAATCTCGCATTGGTGGGTCAACTCTGCAAAACCCCCCACCGAGCCATTGTTGGCAGTGTTCCCACGTCGGCATTTCCCATACACACTTGCAGGAGCCAACGGCACGTAATCTTGCTGCTCCGTTTTCTTTTTGGCTCCCTGACGGAAAGTCACCAAGTGTCCCTAAATGGCATTTTCATGCGACTTGCAACTCGTCATAGCTTGGAAACCAGAGGTCGGGTCGACGAACCATCGACTCCGTTGGTATCCTGGCATGCGATTCATATTCTACATGGTATCTACAACAACAAGTGTTACGAAGAGTATTTATTCTAACATACCATGGCTTACATTTCTCAAAAGATCTTTGCCCCAAGTTCAATTGTCTATGTTCATTCCTAAATTTCTCATATAGTTATGTTTGTGTTATATCAAGAAGATGCTTAGTATGTGGTTCACGATCCTTTGAACCCCTTCTCAGTTTTAGTACATCGCTTTGGTTTGAAGAAGGCCTTGTGTGATCATGCCAAAAACTCTGCACTAGTCCCTTTACTGCATCAACTAGCTTCATGTCACGATGTGGAAACCGACCAATAAAGGCCCAAAAATATATCTGATCAGTTGTGTCAAGATGTTCTCTTCTAATAGAATACCTATGGAGGGTTTTTACATTCAAATTAACTAGTTGGGATGTAGGCCTGAGAATAAGAAGGACCCTGATGTTCTTATTTGCAATTGCTTGTGACAGCACACGATGAGCCGCATTGTGGGTCCTTTGAACGTGTGTTCTTACCAATTTTACCAAATGCATCTACTAATGTTTTAACTATATGAGAACTGTAATGTCCCTTGTTAGGAATTTTATTAAAATTGCAATTTTCCACTTTTTTCCTTGGTTCGACCTTTGACTAGTTTCGATCTCTAGGTCCCAAATTTGCCCCAAATGATCCCAAATATTCTGAGAAGGTATATGAATGATATTAGAACATAAATATGTGTTTCAGGGATGCCTTTGTACCTTTAAAACACTTCTGCAAATACTCTTTCAATTCTGGTCAATGTAGGTAACTTTACTAGTGATTTCCCTTTGACTAGTATTGGTCTCTAGGTCTCAAATTGACTCCAAATGCCTTCAAATCTTCAAGGAAGGTGTATGAATGATATTAGGGATTGAATATGATGTTCAGGGATAACATATGGCCACCAAAAGACCTCTGCAAACTCTCTTAAGATTCTGGACCAAGTATGCAATTTTACTAGTAATTTGGGGTTCAAATCCCCCTAAGGTAAGTACTGAAAATGGCTTCCCAAATGCCTCCAAACCCACTCAAATTTATGAACAGAGGTATGTAATGTGTTAATTATGTTATTAAGGTCTCATATGCACCATTAATAGTTTATTACAACTGTTCTCACCCTCTCCCATTCAACTGCAAAAATCACCAATTCGACCCTTGGGGAAATAGCACTATTTCTTCTCCCAATGCAATTAAACTGAGTAAAAATACTTCAAATGATCAAGTACAGTACATGAAACTTGTAAAATACATCCATGGCAGTCCATTAATCACAAATGCATCATATAATCATCCATTCATTCGAAATCATCATCAATACATTGGTTCACAACAAGGTAGTGGGGAAATGGCATTGTTCTTCCATTAAAGATGAGATTTATACATTTCTACTTGGAATTTAGACCTGACACTTTCTGGAGATGAAGAACAGAGTATTTAATTCATATTACAAAATAAATGGGGTATTAGAAGCTCCCCCAAAGAGTACAATAGCTCACCAAAAACGCCCTCCCTCAAGGATCAAGAATATGCCATCAAAACTGGAAATGGTTGAACGAGCGAGCTGCAATAGAAGAAACCATGAGATTCCCTGTAGCTTACACCCGCAAATAAAGACTCCATTAAAGCTCCAAATGAAAGGTCTGAATGGCCTTTCCAATTGCCAACTTGGATGGGAATCTTTCACCCTCGAAATTGGCTAAGGCAAGAAACTAGTCATCCACTAGCTCTCCCTCTTCACAAATGCAATTGCAAATTCTACAAATGATCAAAAGCTATTCTCATACTTCATTTCTACATTTTATAACCAACATTAGCCTTCTAAGGGTCGAAATCCTCTCAATAGATTCAATAGATTTTCATTTAGGAAATATTCCACATTTGCCACTTGTCTCCTAGTTCCAACCTTCCATCTTCTCCCAAATTCGATTTTGAGTCTCTTTGGCTTCTCCAACTCCCAAATTCGCCTTCTTTGAGCCTATTTTTGGGGCTGACATGTCATAGTGTTCATATGTCAGAGGTCAGGTCTGCAATTTGTCATAGTTGTCATAGATGCTCCATCATTGGTGTCATAGGGGCTAGGGAATCTAGCCCAAGTGTCCACAAACTTCCACTTTGACTCTTTATCTTCCATGGAGGTTACCAATCCTTCCAAATTCGACCTAAGATGCTCAATGACATGTGTTATGACTTACCAACTCACCCAAGAGTGTTCACATTCCCATTAATTCGAATTTGCAAAAGAGAGATACCATGTATTATGAAAAATCAAGCTAGTGTGGGTCCCACATCCTCCATATGTCTCCAAAACCATTTGTCACTTAGGATTTCTCTTGAATTTCTTTATTCACTCTATTTATTAAATACTTGAACCCTTCTAATGTCTAAACATCATTTATTATCCCCCTTATTCCAAATCCCAAAGCTTCCACCCCAAACCTAGGAAACTAGTAATTTTCTTCCTTGGCAATTATTTGACCCTTAACATCAATTTTACAAACTCTAATGAATATGGCTAATGTGATTAGGCCATTGTGACCCAATTCCAAATTTGGGACATGACAAATCCTCCCTTCCCAATATTGCTTGTCCTCAAGCAATTTCAAACATGGGTGTTGAAGAACCTGCTTTCTGTATAATTCTTTGAAGTTGCCATTGAATTGCCAAACCTTGACTCTTTGAGTTTCCATGAATATTTGAGAGAGGAACCACCATGATTGCTGCTGCACTACTCTTATTAAAATCACTTTATTAAGTGGGGAATCCATCTCCCATGCTGCTTGCTTCCCCCCAAAAAAATGAAACCAATGAGACAAAAATTATTCCAGGGTCCCATTGCTTGTATTGCACCCCAACAATTAAGAGTGCTCTCCAACCTACACCATTAGATAAGAGGATTCCTGGATCCCATTTTCTTGTATGCATTCTTCCAAACATCATGAGTACCAAATATATATCATCAAAGTACATAACAACATCATGAAAATGTACATCAAGGATATGCTTCATCAAAGAGTCATGAAAGTGCTTATACCTCCAAGCAAGTAGACCACCATTTTCCAAGTGCATACAAGCTTCAAGTGACCAATCAAATCTGCTCCAATGACATAGGTGAGGATCCCATGTCCTATAATGCTGCTCCAAAAGGATGTGATATGCATCAAAATATTCAGCCATGTATTCTTTCATCCAAGAAGTGAATGAAGAATCTCCACTAGAATCTGAACCAAATAATGAGCAGAAAAAAACAAGGAGACTTCAAATGACTCAAAGAAGTCTCACCCATACATCCATGAATGTGAGAATCATAAAGATGTAACAAAGTATGTGGCTTCCAACAAAAATGTTCTCCCATCATAAATCTATTCATCCAAGTGTTGGATGAAGTTCCTCTAACATCGAATGAACCCAGTGTTGAGCAAGAAAAACCATGAGTATTCAAGTGACTCAAATCCATATCATAGGTGCATCCATGTAGATGTGAATCATCATAAAGTGACAAATTATGCTGCTGCAAATGTGAATAAGAATGTTCTCCAACCATGTCATCATAAAATTTAAATCTAGGAGTTCCATACTCCTCATGTGGCACCATCAAAAAGAACCCTTTCACCCATACTTCATTGAGACTAATACTGCAAAACATGGAATTGTAGGATGTAGGAGAATGTACTAACTCACCCAAATGATCAAAAAGTTCAGGAGTTTCATCATGGGAAGGACCCATGTGGGTAGTATCATGCAGCTCCTTCAAAAGTGTGAACTCTTTGTCATAGTTTGGTTCCAATGTAGAGGAATCATGCTCTTCTTTAAAAATTGCACAACCTTCATCAAGAGGCAATTCAAATTTCTCTTCCACCACATCAAGTGTTTGGATCTCTTCAAGTTCATCTTCAAACACATCAAGAACATTCAAATTTTCACATTTATCATGATCCACCATGTCATGAGAATCCTCCAAACAATCTACCATTTGACAATCTGAAACATAGGAGGAAAAACAAGTATCTTGCAACTTTTCAAGAAGTTGCTCATTTTGAATTGTGAGCTTATGAATATCCTCATTATTCTTCAAGTATGCATCATGTAACAATTCATTAAGTTCAAACAAATGGTTTCTATCAAAAAGCAAAGACATGAAATTACCTTTGATGTGGCACATTGCTCTTTGAATCTTCTCCATGTCTTCAAGGAATGATGTTTCCTCCAATGAAGTAGCTCTCCAACAAGAATTTGACACCAATGCTTGAGTGTCATGGAGAATGCTGAGGGACTCTTGGATATTATTTTCATTCATCTTTAAGGACCCTTCAAGAAAATGAGGCTCTTGCAAATGAACCTCCTCATCTTCTTCAATTTTGCTTGGACCAACTTCATGAAGCTCAAGTGGTGATAGGGAAGTTGATCTTGGTTCTTCTTCAACCGCTACAAGGTCTTCATTATCATGCTTAATGAAACTTGTACTTGTAGAAACACTTTCAAAAGTGATCTCTATGTCACCAACATAGAGGTGTGAGCACCCATCAGTAGGTACTCCTTCATAGTTTAAGCATCCATCAGTAGATACTCTTTGGTTCATGTCTAAGCTAGAAGGTGTCTCGAAATGATCTTCCATATTTTCAATAGAATCTTTTTCATGCTCTTGTGATGTCTCTTCCTTTTGCTCATTAAAGCAAGCTGATGCATTTTGCCCCTTGTTTTCCTTAGGATCAATATATTTGGAATCTCTTCTTGAATAAATCTCAAAAGCTCTCCTCAAGGAGGACATCATTTCATGCACACATATATGATACTCGCTCCAAGGGTTTTTACAAGAAGGGCATAAACCTTTCTTCACTAACTCCACATCTTCATTTTTGGGCCTGTTTTCAAAAACATGTTCAGCATAGTACTCAAAAGACATGGCATTTTGTGTATTTTTGCTAAAAGCAAGATATTCTTGATATTTTTGATATTGTTGGGGCAAGGTTTTATATTTTTCTCTCCATCTTTGGAACTCACTCATAGAATTATCCTTGGTTGGTGTGACACACTCATATTCATCAGATTTAAAGTCATAAGAATAATCTTCATTTCTCTTGAAATTGTAAGAAGTGTTGCATGATGGCACCTCTTCCTCATACCATTCACATTCTGCTTCATATTGCTCATAAGCATCTGCATATTCCTCATAAGAATTGTACTCATAGGATTCATCATAATAGTAAGACATGGATGCCAATTATTCTTGAATGTATGTACCTAATACACAGGTGCAAGGACCATGCTCTGATACCACTGTAATGTCCCTTGTTAGGAATTTTATTAAAATTGCAATTTTCCACTTTTTTCCTTGGTTCGACCTTTGACTAGTTTCGATCTCTAGGTCCCAAATTTGCCCCAAATGATCCCAAATCTTCTGAGAAGGTATATGAATGATATTAGAACATAAATATGTGTTTCAGGGATGCCTTTGTACCTTTAAAACACTTCTGCAAATACTCTTTCAATTCTGGTCAATGTAGGTAACTTTACTAGTGATTTCCCTTTGACTAGTATTGGTCTCTAGGTCTCAAATTGACTCCAAATGCCTTCAAATCTTCAAGGAAGGTGTATGAATGATATTAGGGATTGAATATGATGTTCAGGGATAACATATGGCCACCAAAAGACCTCTGCAAACTCTCTTAATATTCTGGACCAAGTATGCAATTTTACTAGTACTTTGGGGTTCAAATCCCCCTAAGGTAAGTACTGAAAATGGCTTCCCAAATGCCTCCAAACCCACTCAAATTTATGAACAGAGGTATGTAATGTGTTAATTATGTTATTAAGGTCTCATATGCACCATTAATGGTTTATTACAACTGTTCTCACCCTCTCCCATTCAACTGCAAAAATCACCAATTCGACCCTTGGGGAAATGGCACTATTTCTTCTCCCAATGCAATTAAACTGAGTAAAAATACTTCAAATGCTCAAGTACAGTACATGAAACTTGTAAAATACATCCATGGCAGTCCATTAATCACAAATTCATCAAAGAATCATCCATTCATTCGAAATCATCATCAATACATTGGTTCACAACAAGGTAGTGGGGAAATGGCATTGTTCTTCCATTAAAGATGAGATTTATACATTTCTACTTGGAATTTAGACCTGAAACTTTCTGGAGATGAAGAACAGAGTATTTAATTCATATTACAAAATAAATGGGGTATTAGAAGCTCCCCCAAAGAGTACAATAGCTCACCAAAAACGCCCTCCCTCAAGGATCAAGAATATGCCATCAAAACTGGAAATGGTTGAAGGAGCGAGCTGCAATAGAAGAAACCATGAGCTTCCCTGTAGCTTACACCTGCAAATAAAGACTCCATTAAAGCTCCAAATGAAAGGTCTGAATGGCCTTTCCAATTGCCAACTTGGATGGGAATCTTTCACCCTCGAAATTGGCTAAGGCAAGAAACTAGTCATCCACTAGCTCTCCCTCTTCACAAATGCAATTGCAAATTCTACAAATGATCAAAAGCTATTCTCATACTTCATTTCTACATTTTATAACCAACATTAGCCTTCTAAGGGTCGAAATCCTCTCAATAGATTCAATAGATTTTCATTTAGGAAATATTCCACATTTGCCACTTGTCTCCTAGTTCCAACCTTCCATCTTCTCCCAAATTCGATTTTGATTCTCTTTGGCTTCTCCAACTCCCAAATTCGCCTTCTTTGAGCCTATTTTTGGGGCTGACATGTCATAGTGGTCAGATGTCAGAGGTCAGGTCTGCAATTTGTCATAGTTGTCATAGATGCTCCATCATTGGTGTCATAGGGGCTAGGGAATCTAGCCCAAGTGTCCACAAACTTCCACTTTGACTCTTTATCTTCCATGGAGGTTACCAATCCTTCCAAATTCGACCTAAGATGCTCAATGACATGTGTTATGACTTACCAACTCACCCAAGAGTGTTCACATTCCCATTAATTCGAATTTGCAAAAGAGAGATACCATGTATTATGAAAAATCAAGCTAGTGTGGGTCCCACATCCTCCATATGTCTCCAAAACCATTTGTCACTTAGGATTTCTCTTGAATTTCTTTATTCACTCTATTTATTAAATACTTGAACCCTTCTAATGTCTAAACATCATTTATTATCCCCCTTATTCCAAATCCCAAAGCTTCCACCCCAAACCTAGGAAACTAGTAATTTTCTTCCTTGGCAATTATTTGACCCTTAACATCAATTTTACAAACTCTAATGAATATGGCTAATGTGATTAGGCCATTGTGACCCAATTCCAAATTTGGGACATGACAAGAACTTGGTTCAGAATTCTTTATCTGCTTTATCCCTAACTTTTTCCTAACAACATTCATGCTCCTAGATTTTAACAATGATAAAAATAATCTACATTTATCTCCATCACATTTAGAAACAAAATATTTATCAAGTATCTGTTGAGTTTGATAAGCAATACTATGTTTAGATAGTGTACCTTCAATGGAATTGAGGAGACTTTCATCAACTTGTATACGCTTCAGATTTCTTCGATGTGTGCTTGCTAGTGGAGGTAAGGGGTTGGAATTCTATCATGTAGAGCATCACCAAGGTGCTCTGGCATTTCAGTAGTAGCTTGGTGTCCTTCATTCTCTTCCTGGAAGTTCGATGGTGGAAGTCCAACATCCTCTTGAGGAATTCTAACATCCTCATCGATGGTATGGATAACATTTTCTTCTTCAGCAATAGGAAACATGTCCAACGCCTCTCTAACTTCATCACTTGTATAACCACATCCGGATAACAAATTTTGTGTTTCTCCATTAGCTTCATCTTGAGATGGTAACTTATCACTTTGAATTGAAGTGGGAATTGAAATATCCCCTAATGAGCAACTACGTTTTGCTTCTTGATTACTTCCATGGGGTGCTTGGTCAACAATTATTGTGAAAATTGAAGGTCCCTCTTGTCGTGGATTAATAGGATGAACCGTGGTATCCTCTACAATTGGATTTGGATTAGTTTCCAAAGAAAGCCTTTGATTCATCATGTGTATTCTTTTCTTTTCTTTCTCTTCTTCAATGACTTCTTGAGGTTTCTTCCTCCTTACTGATTTTATTCCTTGGTTACGTGGATTCCCCATCACTACAATGATCAATTCAACATAGTTTGTTTTTGTTGCTCCTCAATTACAAGCTTTCAAACCTTTAGTGATTTCTAGAACTATAGAACCTTCAAGGTGCTTCAATCTTCCTTCTCAAATGTTCATCTTTCCCATCAAAACAATTATGAATGAGAAAATTTACCTTTGGTTCTCTTCAATAATAAGCAAATGAAAGTTAAATCATAAATTGTTTGGGCTCTTTGATTCTCTTATACAATTGTGTATATTCACCATCACCATGAAATGGTCTTGAAGATTGATATCTTATCTTGTGTGCTCCTCAAATAGAGGCAAAATGAATCTTTCAAATACCTTGTCTTTGGTGTTATTCAATTGGAGATTCTTCAAGCTTGCTGATTATCTTCTTCAAATATGGCCATATAACCCAACACCATACTGAGAAACCATGAAAGATGTCCTCAATGCTGCATGTGCATAACAAAAATAATGATGGAGATGGTGTAAATGGTGAGTATTTCCAATGGGAGGCTCATGCTGTTCGAAAAAATCATGGGATTTGTTGTTTTGGTTTGGACAAAGTAAAGTTGCTCTCGGACAGGGTCAGTCCATTGTTTATAGAGTTACAAAATGCGTACACGTTATATAAAGCTA